>JAKUCC010000092.1:0-27808 GCA_030563365.1 Hemisphaericaspora xylanilytica | reverse complement strand
CAGCTGGAGCAGTCTCTTCGGTAGACTCGAGAGGTCTCTTTTCTTGGGAGCTGGTCATTGTTTATTGTAGTATGTATGATAGTTGTCTCGATCGAGAGTAGGATCAACTTGAAGATAAAAAGAAATGGAAAAAAATATTATTTGATTTATCGACCGAGATGAGATGAGATTGAGCCAGAGCAAGAATATCACCATATACATATAACTACTATTAAATACACTGATCTTTATACAAGTGTAAGTTAGCGGTATTTCATCTCAATAAAATGTTTAATCCCAAGGCTAAGATTATACAAGATACACCAGCCCTCTTCTATGACGCGCTACCAATGGGGCAATATTAATGGGTACCACTTCCTTGATCTATATTCATTGCAGTTCACTAGTAAATTAGGCATGTGTGAGAAGAGTAGCTACAATTCTGACTTAACGAGCAAGGGTTAAATCAATTTCTCTTGTTCGCTTTATGCTTATGGTGATAAATGTACCAGCTCCGTCTCGCTGGTCACAAGAAAATCTAATAATGGCCGTCGTGTACCAAACTCTGCAAACTCGATAGGAAAATGTTTCCAAAGAGGCCTCTGTAAGACAACTGCCTCCAGCGGATTGTCGTTCAATTGATCCAAGTGGGGGGAAATCGATAGAACATTAACCATTATTACAAACGCGTCCTTTCCATCAAACCACTACCAATCAAAGAGAACGGAAAGTAATAGCTGTACAATACTGATACATTGTTGACAATGTGGTAGCATTACATTGGTTGGTCTACAATGTTCAACTTGTTGTATCTGTTGATTTTTGTAGTATTTAATTTTGCAGTAATGAGATGAGCATCAACTGCCATAGAAAAAAAAATATATTCAATTGAAAAACTTCACTAACAAGCCATTTTTCCTTCTATCAACACTACCAACACACGAACAATGGTTGAACAAGTTGAAAAGAGGAGAAAGACAGAAGTAGGATCCTCCTCTACCAAAGTGGTGAGACCTTCTAAGATCTTTAGTCCATTTAGAGTTTTGGGTAATGTCACTGACTCAACTCCATTTGCATTAGGTACTTTAGGCTCAACATTTTATGCCGTTACTTCAGTTGGAAGATCATTTCAAATTTATGATTTAGCTACTTTACATTTATTATTCGTTTCCCAGACTCAAACTCCAACGAAGATTACTTGTCTTGCTGCTCATTATCATTATGTGTATGCCGCATATGGAAACAAGATTGGAATTTACAAGAGAGGAAAATTGGAACATACATTGGAATGTGCTGGAGCCAATAGTGGATTTATTTCTCACATGACTATTTTTGGTGAGTATCTCGTCGTAGCTAACAATGAAGGTGATATTAGTGTGTTCAAAAAGACTCCCGGTTCAAAGTACCAAACTGAATTGTACACAACCATCAAAGCCATCAATTCCTCAATCGATGGTGAAGTTGTTGGGTTGATTCATCCACCTACTTATTTAAACAAGATTGTTGTTGCATGTACTGGTGGTATTTTCATCATTAATGTTCGTTCTGGGAAATTATTGTACAGATCCCAAGACAACTTCTTTGGTGAAAGTTTATCAGCAATTGAATCTGCTCCAGTATTAGATGTGGTTGCCATTGGTTCCTCAACTGGTAGTGTATTCTTATATAATTTGAAGAAAGCCAAAATCTTAGGACCCAAGATTGTCACCTCCGGAACTGAGTCATCCAGTAAAGTTACATCCATTTCATTCAGAACTGATGGATCTCCTCATTTAGTTGCTGGGTTAAATAATGGTGATCTTTTCTTTTATGATTTGAACAAAAAGGCAAGAGTCCATGTTTTAAGAAACGCTCATAAAGATACCCATGGAGGTGTATCCAACGTCAAATTCTTAAATGGTCAACCTATAGTCTTAACCAACGGTGGAGATAATCACTTGAAAGAATTTGTATTTGATCCTAATTTGACCACCTCCAATTCCTCAATTGTATCGCCTCCACGTCATCTTAGATCTAGAGGTGGTCATTCAGCCCCACCAATCGCAATCGACTTCCCACAAGAAGAAAAGACTCATTTCGTGTTTAGTGCAAGTAGAGACCGGTCATTCTGGAGTTTTTCATTGAGGAAGGATGCTCAAGCCCAAGAAATGTCCCAAAGAATGCACAAGTCCAAAGATGGAAAGAGACAAGCAGGACAAGTTGCCTCGCTTCGTGAAAAATTCCCAGAAATTTTTGCCATTGCTTCATGTCATGCGAGAGAAGGGGAATGGGAAAATGTGTTGACTGCGCACAAGGATGAACCATTCGCTAGAACTTGGGATTCTAGAAATAAGAGAGTAGGTCGTCACGTTTTGAATACCATTGATGGAGGAAATGTTAAATCGGTATGTATTTCCCAATGTGGGAACTTTGGTTTAGTTGGTTCTGCCACCGGTGGTATTGGGGTGTATAACTTACAATCAGGTCTTTTAAGAAAGAAATATGTATTGCATAAAAAATCAGTTACTGGATTAGCCATTGATGGAATGAATAGAAAGATGGTTAGTTGTGGTTTAGATGGAATCATTGGATTTTATGATTTTGGAAAATCAAAATATTTGGGTAAATTACAATTGGAATCTCCAATTACTTCCATGGTTTATCATAAGTCATCTGATCTTATTGCTTGTGCTTTAGATGATTTATCTATTGTGGTTGTCGATGTTACTACTCAAAAGATTGTTAGAGTCTTGTATGGCCACACCAATAGAATTTCCGGAATGGATTTTTCACCAGATGGTAGATGGGTTGTTTCAGTTGCGTTAGATTCTACATTAAGAACCTGGGATTTACCAACTGGTGGGTGTATTGACGGGGTTGTGTTACCTACAGTTGCTACTTCAGTTAAATTCTCACCTCTTGGTGATTTCTTAGCTACTACTCATGTTTCTGGTAATGGTATTTCACTCTGGACTAATAGAGCTCAATTCAAACCAATCTCGACAAGGCATGTTGAAGAAGATGATTTCTCGACAATTTTATTACCAAATGTTTCTGGTGATGCAGGATCAACCCTTTTGGATGGTGCTTTAGAAACTGATGACGATGAAGAAGGAACAATTGCCGAAAGATATTACACTGTTGATCAAATCGATGAAAGTTTGGTTACATTGTCCGTTGGTCCTAGATCCAAATATAATACTTTACTTCATTTGGATATTATCAAGCAAAGAAATAAACCAAAGGAAGCACCAAAGAAACCAGAAAAGGCACCTTTCTTCTTGTCATTATCAGGTGAAGCTGTTGGTGATAGAGCTTCAGTAGCTGAAGGTAAAACCCAACACGATTCTACAAACCAAACTACTGAAGAAGATGAAAGTAGGTTGCGTAAACTTAAATCTGAAAGTGGCCACTCATTTGAATCAGAATTTACAAGATTGTTAAGAGAAGGTTCTGAAAAGCAAGACTACACTGAATTCTTGACATTCTTGGTCAAGCTTGCACCTTCCGCTACTGATTTAGAAATCAGATCTTTAAATTCATTCCCACCATTAAATGAAATGGCTAATTTTTTGGAAGCCTTAAATGCTGGATTGAAGTCTAACCAAAACTACGAATTATACGAAGCGATATTTGCTATGTTCTTGAAGAATCATGGTGATGTCATTCACAACTTCCCCAATGAAGAAAGATTACACTCCGCCTTGGCCGTGTATGGTTCCTTACAACAAGAAGACAGTATGGATGATTTGGTGAAATACTGTTCTGGAGTAATCAATTTTGTTAGTCGAGTTTAAACACAGCAAAAAAATTTAGTTTTATGTTTGTACAGATTTATAGACACATGCAAAACTCACCCCCCACCCATCTTTCACTCTCTTTTAGCAACAATGAATATAGATATACTAGAACCCCATAATCGAATACGAATAGCAAGCAACATTGGTAGTAGCAATGAGAAAATCGCATCAATTCATCAGGAACAGGGCATGCTCTATGTTGGATTCACCAATGGCGATATCCTCATCTATTCATCCCAACAAGACGATAAGGAGGAAACCCAGGATCAATTAGATTCCCGACAATTGCCAACATCCCCAGTTTCGAAAGCCATGTCAATTCGTTCATTCAAGACGTTTAATGATATTAAAGGATTGTTTAAGGACAATGACAAGACTGGAGAATATGTCGTTAAGAAATCGTTTAAGAATATTAATCAAGAACTGGCTAGCATTGATATGATCAAAATTCTACCTATAGCACCGCAAGATACTCACAAGACTATTATATTAACAAATACCCCGGAATCGGTTCGGATATATGAGATTGTTGGGTCACATATTAATCAAATTCATCGATTTGACGATTCCAAGAATTGTGCCGATGTGATGTATTTAGAATCCGATGAGAGGAGATTGTTATTATTGGGGATACGAAAGAAGTTAATTGTGTTTCAAATCATTAATAAGTCGAGGAATTTATTCACATTTATGAAAATCCATGAAGAGACCTTGAAGGATAGAGTACGAACGATTGAACGATATGTCGAGCCTGGGAAAGTGATAATTGGATTGCAAAATGATTATTTATTATGTGATGTTGCTGATGAATTTAAGGTTTGCCCATTGCCGTTTGATGATACCAATGTGAATATGTTTACTCATAATACATCATTTAGCTATTTTGGATTCACATCGTCGGGTCCAATGATATGGACGGTGCCAATTGAGGGACAGAATAAGTTATTGTTGGTGAGAGATACCCAGATTGTGGAACTTGAACGGGAACCAGATGGTGCCTCTCCGAAAATTACTCATCTCCAGTGAAATTGTCGACGATTCCTGTTGCCATATTTTTCATTCTGCCATTATATTTAGTTGTGATATATAATAAGAAGTTGGAGGTTCTTGATGTTGAGAATGGAGATTTAATACAGAAATTCAACCATCAGATTAATTCTACTCAAATACACGTTAACATATCTGGGGATATTGTCAACCTTGGTTCTGGGACCGATATTCTTCAATTTGAGATCACATCATCCCAACGTCAAATTCAACAATTCTTGAATATTGGAACACGAGGATCATCATCTATTGCAAATATAAAAGATCCTCGAAATGATTTGAAATATGTTGGGCTTGAGAAGTGTATTTCCTTGGTTTCAAAATTGGATGCCACCAATAATGTCTTTCAAATTGATCCACAAGGAGATCCAATTAAAGTCAAACAAATGAAATTGCGAGAACTATATACATCAAAGGTCGTTACATTGTTTGAATCATATTCGAAATTCCATGAATCCTTAGTTGAAATTTCCTCTGAATGGTTTGTTTCATTCCATGATATTCTTGAATTATTCCCTGATTTCTTGAATGGTGAAAAGACACTCAACCCAATCGAAGAAGATGACATTAAGAAAGATATTGGAAAATTAAACCCAGTGAAGCGTATATCAATTGAAGACCTCGAGAAGAACATGAGCGTGTCAGAGTCCGATTATGATACTGCCGATACTGCGGTCTCCAAGAAAGTAATTGTTCCACCCACTAGCTCAAGCTCACAAATTAAATCGATATCTTATGTGAAATCACAGGCGAATATTCGAAGATTTATTAAGGCAGTGAATAATCTCATTGTATATCTTACTGAACAAAGAAGAATCCTTTCTAACTTCAAAGATAAACATACAATCAAATGGAAGGGAATAGATTTGACCCCACAAGATATTTATCCAAACCTAAGTAATGATACTAACACATTATTGGGTCAAGTTGCGACGATAATTGACACATCGTTGTTTTTATGTTATTTCTACTGTAAACCAATGTTATTGGGTCCATTATTACGTCTCCCGTCAAATAATTGTGATGCTAATACCGTGAATCAATGTTTGTTGAATAATATTCATAATCATTTCCAACAACGAAATTTCAAACAGCCTAATTTTATCAAAGAATTGCTTGATTTTTATTTCGGAAGGTCATTACATGAGGAAGCATTAGAGATGTTGTATAAATTGGCCCATGGTGATGTCAATGAAGAGGATGCTGGTCAGCATTCGAATGAAGAAGACAATTTAATTGATGATTATTTACGAGGCCCGTCTTTAACGATTCAATATTTACAAAAATTGAAGAATGAAGATTTGGTATTAATTTTTAAGTATTCAAATTGGATATTAAATGAGTATGCATGTGAGCGGATTGGGAATAGTAAGTTGATTTTTATGAATGATACGTATGAATGTGAAAGTTATGATAATTCACGAGTTTTGGGATATTTCATCAATAATCGAAAGGATCCTGGATTGGCAATTGCATATTTGGAATGGTTATTATTTGATAGTGATTTAATCTCGAAATTAACCAAGGGTAAACAAATTCTGAAATTTGAAACCAAATTATGTTTGTTATATCTTCAACAATTGAAAGAATTACAAGTTGATGATGATGAAGTATTTTATAAATCAGATACATATGCCAAATTATTTGAATTATTGAAAACAGGGAAAGAATATGATCCATGGGCAGTATTGAAAAATATCCCCACCACCAAGGATAATTTCTTGCGATTTACGATATTCATTTATAAGCGATTAGGAGAACATGAAAAATCCATTGATGTTTTATTCAATCAATTGAATGATTTGGATGGAGCCATGGATTATTGTTCTGAAATATATTGTCGTCCTAATGGTGCCAAAGCGGGAGAAGGACTCTTTCATAAATTATTAGAAGATCTCTTGATGCATTATCAAGATAATATTGATCTTATTGCTCGGTTGTTGTCATTACAGGGATCCAAGATGTCGACGATCAAGACATTGGCGACATTACCCGATTCGTTTCCGTTGCATAAATTATCAAAGTTTGTGAGTAATCAAGTTGGAAGAGTTAATGAAAGTTTGCATGATAGTCGTATATCGGCTCAATTGTATAAAGTGGGGGCGATTAATCTTGAGGCGAAAGTTGTTACGTTACAGAGTGATTCGTATAAGATATCGTCGAGTAAACAAATGTGTGCTATATGTAAAAAGAGGTTGGCATATAGTATATTGACTGTTACTAAGGATAATCAAGTTGTTCACTATGGATGTGCCCAACGGAAAGGAAATGAAGGGTTCTAATAAATATATAAGTTGTTTATCTATATGCATATGGTAGCTCATTTTTGGATCTGTCTCTGTCTCTCTCTGTTAAATTGTTGAGTGATACAAGCTTTCATTGTGAGTAACAAGCAAGCAAGGGAAACAAGCACAAAATTGGGGGGAGTGTTAGTCAACACACTTACACAGTTGTAGCCTATGTTTGCTCTTCTACTCAAATATCAGTAAATGAATATACGTTGACTCAATAAGCTACTTTAAGGAGTACTAACAGTTGATAAGTATTAATCAGTAGTATCAATGGCGCAGTTTACCTTATTCATTCATTCATTTCATTCATTCACTAGTAATACAATTGTTCTCAATAAACTAAATAGAAATAAAATCACACACACATATATATATAACAATAACAATTAAACAAACACACCCACAATTTTTTCATTAGTATAATACAATAATACACAATACAGTACAATACAAATCCATCGATCGTTACTCTTCGGTTTTTTTTTTCTTGATCAAAAAGTTTGGGGGTGAAAGAACGAGAGAGAGAAAGAGAGAGACAAACAAACAAACACAAGAATTGTCAACATCTCATCAACAAAACACCCGTTAATTCAACCAATCTCATTTATTTATATCAATCAACATCACACACACACACATATACACACATTGACAATAACATCTCAATTATTAGTATAACAAATGACATCACGTGAAAACAGTAATCAAGGGATAAGATTACCACCAATATCTTTCTTATCGTCATCAGCAGGTACATCCACTGGTGGGAACAAATTACCCTCGGCATCAAATCTAGGGATTTCTAGTTTTTTAAACAACCCACCACCACCATCATCAACAACAACAACAGCACCAGTAACAGTAACAGGAGCAACCGGTTCAGCCGCACAACCAGCAACATCATCTCCTGTAACCTCATCTACCACAACCCTTCCGTCACTCTCACCACCTTCTTCACATCAACAATATGGAAGTGATGACCAACCAGCCACAAAGAGATTGAAATTTGAGTTTCCCAAGTCCGAACCATCGTCAAGCACGTTTTCAATTGCCAGTATTACATCTGGCCCACAACCGCAAGAACAACAGCAACAACAGCCATCTCAATCTCAATTGGGACATGCCCGTCTCCCTATGTATCAATCACAATATCCTTCCCAACTATCGCCGCAACTTCCTCGGATTCATCAATTGCCACTGAGTAATATAGTCTCGGCCAACAAACTGGATAATCCACCTGCTCAGCAATATAAATTGGATCAAGAACTTCAACAACCGACTCAATTGCAATTACAACAGAAACTACCATCTCAAAAGCACCTAAATGAACAACCACAACAATCACCAGTACTTGCTTCGCAAAAACGTGCATCTATATCGGAAGCAACCCAAACAGAAGAAAGAATAAAGCCACAAGAATCGACAATGGATAAAACAGAATCTGAACTACAACTGCATCGTCACCACCATCATCACCACCATCACCATCCATCCCCTCACAGTCACCGCCATCGCCATCACCATCACCACCATCATCATCATAAAAAGGAAACAAAAATGGAAGATGGCGTCGAGTCGAAATTGGCAAACAAAGAAAGTGTCACTATTGTCGTACCTACTACTTCTGGAACAGTTTCGGAGTCATCCGGTTTGGGCAAACAAGTCACCAAGGCACGTGTGTCCAAACCACGTCCTGATTTGAATATTGAACCAATAGTTGAAATTATTAAAGAATATTTCCCCAAGAGAAGTTATTTGGGTACGATAATCTACAACCCAACAACTACGTGGGAAACCCTTCAATCATCACAATTGTACGGTATAAAGCCAGAACATCAATTACGATTTCAAGAAATTAAGGCTAACTATCAAAAGCGGAAACAAGAAAATCGAGGAGTTGGAATCAAGTATATCCCTTGTATACCTCCATTACCCACCGAATATATCAATTCTATCATTGAAGTCAAGATCCCATTCCGATATCTTGTTGAATACAAACAGGACATGATCAATGGCATTTTCCCTCGTAATGTCTGGGGAGGTGCTGGTGGGGTATATACCGACGACTCCGATTTGATTGATGTATTATGTCACATGGGTCTCTTTGACCAATCACTCGATTTATCCCGATGGAACCATGGGTGGACCTCCAACGATTTCATCAAGCCATTGGAATTGCAAGAAGGTGAAGGTGTTGATAAAGGGATTTTTGGTGATTTGGCAGCTGAAATCATGCTTTTACCGATGATTCCGCAATATATTGGCTATTATGCCCATGGAATCAATTCTCGGACTTGGGATAGTCGGGATCATAAGGACCATCATTCGGGATTGTCGTATTGTGTGTATAATGTGAGATGGGAACAGAGGGGTGGATATCTTGGTGAACGCGGTATTTATAAATTGTATGAAATGGAATTACAGAAGGATGCAAATGAGATTGAAGTGATGAATAAGGAGAAACTGGGATGGATGTTTAACTATGATTTGTATAAGAGAATTAAGAAGAAGTATGCGAAGGATGACGAGCACAAGCAGAAGCAAATTGCGGATAATGGTGATGAAAAGGAGAAGAAGAAGGAGTTAGTTGAGACTGAAGCATAAGGATGTTGAATTGGTTTTTATTTAATGGACAAGTTTGATCGTTGTAATTTAATGTGGATAATGTAAAAACACTGTAAACCACCCACGTTTTATGTATTATATATATATTATTGTATTAGAACGAATTTATCACTTTTATGTGAGTAGGAATGTAAGCTAGGGATATAGAAAGCGTCTCCTTCGTTAATTACTGCGTTAGTGTAATTAGGCTGCAAAAAAGAACAGTCGTAGTAGAGATCAATCTTGTATTTCCAAGAAATAATCAACCAAAAATACTAAATAACCCCCCTCCCCTTGCACTTTAAGATTTCATCTAAAAGGCAATAGCATTATATCTAAGCCAAATTAAGCTATTTACTCATTTCAATAAAATGAAGATCAAACTTCTACAAATAATTCGGGTTTATTTTGAGTAAAAAATTGCATGACATTTAAAATTCCAAAAAAAAAAAAAAAAAAAAAAAAAAAGAATCTAATATGGGGTCATGTGATTATAAAATTCGGAATGATAGGAATATGAGTGCTCATAATTAGTATGATGGGATACGTCATTAATAATAATGAAGGTGGCTATGTTGGTGGATGCGTCTTAGTAATACGTATACGATCATTCGATGCGGGTGATAGTATCCTAGTAGTGATTGTCGTAATAGAGATGACATATTACGTACATCCACTGAAATTTCTTTTTTGGGGGGTGGGCCAGTATTTAGTGAGTGGATGTGGAATTGGGTGAGTGGATGGAGAATTGAGTGAGTGGTCGGAGATTTCTGTTTAATCACGTTTTACCAGTGACACAGTTTCAAACAGCCATTAGACTCCAGTTTTTTCTTTTTGTTGAGTAACACCATAACTATATATATATATATATATATATATACCCAAGACAACCCCATTTCGGATTTCTATGATTGAAAGTGAGATATATATATATATCACAACAAAGTCATTCATTAATACACATATAAGAAACACATAGACTTATTGCATTTAGATCTAACCATATAATAGACACTAGTTAGTACTACCCACCTACCGACCTACCATCCCCCCACACATATACATATTGTTTTATTTTATTACACCCATTTTTGTATTATCCTACTCAACGACTAATCCCGTTGTCTACATCTATTGTTTTTCCTACAAAATAGAGATTGTCTTTAGAACATCATTACCATTATCACCATCACTTACAACAACTACAACACCATTGCTTGCATCATTATCATCCACTTGAGTGTCCGTTTTTTTGTTCGACATTTTGGCTTTTAAATGAATACTCAACATCATAACAAAAGTGAGATTATAAATCCACTAAAGAAACCGACACCGGCGTTTGTACGCAAATCAAAATCCTTCCCAAAATTAAAAGCATCATTATCATCACCCAACAATAATAAACCACTACCCGACACCCCACATAATACTACTATAGCCAATAATAACACCGATACCCTCCAACAACAACAAGCACCCCAGTTTACAACAAGACGAAAACTGCCCACCCCTCCTCAATCAATACCCTTATCCACCGCCATCAACTATAAATCAGTAGTGGTGAATGCAGCTCCTGCGAAACCGAAAAAGAAGAAAAAAAATTCCTGGCTAAAGAAGATATCATCAGAGTGGAATCTTTTACTACTCAAGTTAAAGGCAATATCAGAAGACGTATTAAGTTCGGAAGATATTGTAGATGAGTTCTTTATAGAATCAGATCAAGATATTGATAATTTTAATCGATTAGTTAAAAACTACAAGGGGTATAACTCAACCGAAGAACGTTTCCTCAAGGATTACAAGAAGTTTAAGAATTTAGATGACATGGCAGCTGCATATACAAGTAATAACGATGCCAAATCTTCTTCAACTATGGTTTCGGATAAGTTACAGTCGACAATACAAGATATAATACGAAAACAGCAGCAACTGCAACAGCAACTACAGCAACCACAACTGCAACAACCAAGTGCGCTGTTGCAACAGCTATCACAACAGGAAACAAGATTTGGATCGATAGATTCCAGAACAGAAGAACCTACTCGGGAAGAAGGTTACGAAGACGATGACGAGGAAGATGAATTCACGTCAGAAGAGGAATACAATGGAATATCATATCATGATCTCGACTTTTGTCAACTCAGAAAAGAATTTGAGAATTATAATAGTAATAATGCCAGCTCATGTACCGATACCGAATCAAAGGAAACATTGTTTAGCGAATCGAATATCGGATCAACATTATGGGAATATCGTCGTCTGAAGTGGTTAACACCAAATTCAAACAAGACTGATAAGTTGTCACAAAGGATAGCAGAAACTTCGATTGCCCATGTTCCTCAGGATTGTTATGTAAAATTGTATTCCCAGTTGATTGAACATAGTAAGGTATTGAAGCCTGGTAAAAGAATAAATCTTAACGATGTCATGAAAATTATAAACGCTGGTTGGATAGCTGAAGAAAAATGGGACCGGGCAGCAAAGGGATTACCATAGAACCCAAACGATGAGATCCCTCATCATAAATTTCACTTCATATATAAATCAAACAAAAATAAACTAGAAAGTATTATCATTATGGCCATTAAATCATCATCATGCTCACTATCGTCATCATCATCATCATCATCATGCTATTTCTTAATTAATTTTAATGTATATTCTAATATTCGTAAGTCCTGATCAATAAATTCAGATCTCGCTTGTAATTCATCCACCAAATTCCCACCATTATATTTCAACACTTGATGACACTCTTGTATAACCTGGCGTAGTTTCTTCTTATATTTCATAAGTTCATAATAATTCATGGCGATATCTTCATTCAACTGTCGATCTATCTCTTTATTCAATTGGTGGATGGTTGTTATCTTGTCTAACAACGATGACGTTGTTGTCGATGTGTTGTCGGAGTTTGATTTTATGAGGGTATAGAGTGTGGCCATTAGTTGTTTCAGATAGATTGATGATTGTTTTAGGTCGTTGATTTGGTTGACTTTTGCTTGTTGTAGGAGTTCTGTATGCAGCGACATGGCGGACGGTAATTGCAGGAGTAGGGGGTGATGGGTGTTGCTTGTGTTGAGATAAGATTGACGGGGTGGTCTTTTTTGTTTTTGGTGATTTTTTTAGTTATAAAGATTACCCCAAAAACAGATCGGTGTGGGTATGGTTATTTCTGAGCCCACACTTCGAAAAGCTAATCAGTAATATCACATACTTTTCACCAAGTGTACTTCCCAATGACACAATATCTATCTAAAGATTCCCTCTTTTTGAAACTCCCAACATCAGAACCATCAACTGACCAACTCACCATCAAGGATCTTTACTCCGACCTCAAACGATCCGATTATGACTATACATCATTAATTAATAAAACCTACTATCTCATCAAATCATCAACTGCCTCCGCCACCACCACCACGAGCCAGGGATCCATTTCCCATGCTAATCTACTCAAATTATGGGCAATTCGATTAACGCTCCACCTTTTCAATGATCAATTGAACTATGCCAAACGGGAGGCGATCAACCTAAACAATGCCCTATTCCTCCAAGAATCAGCGAGTTCAAATACATCAAATACCACCCCGCCACCAGCATCATCATCGCTGCAGGGTGTCAGTCCCGTATATCCCCTTCCGCGAAACAACCAATCGATGATTGATCATGGATTATTGATTTTATTACTTCGATTAAAATCAATTCCTAATATGAATTTAATAAATGAGATTTATAAATTGAATTATCAACTTCGATTACGTGAATCAGCAAGGGGAAATGAAGGATTACGGTCAAAATTGATTAATTTGAGTTATGATACCATTGTGATTTTATTAATAACTAATAATTATCTCACCTTGCGTAATTTCTTGATCAATCTTCGTCAACAATTAATGGTGGATCAACTAGCGGGGTATGATGTATATGTTTCCAATATTACGTTGATGTGTGTGATTGTGGATATATTTATATATACGTTCCAAGATCCTAGTGTTGTTGAGCAGGTCATTATGCCCAAATGGAAACAGGTTTATGATTCTCAAATTGGTATCGAATCAAAGTTGGCATTGGGTTATGTCATAAATACAATCGCACCCACGAGGAATGAAGAAGTCGATGCGGGAATGAAATTAAAAGGAGATCAATTAGAGTTGGATGAATTAATAAGATTAGTTCAAGATGGAAGAATTACTGTTCGGGTTGTTTGTTCAATGTTGGGTCTTTGGGATATTTTGAATTCTAATCGTCAATTGCACTTGGTAAACGTGGGAGATGAGATTATATTGAATAGAGATAGTAGCGATGATAGTCAACAAGAAGCTGTAGACGCTACTGCCACAGACGATGCATTGTTGGATTTGGCATATAATGAATTGAATGAAAAGTGGTGTAAGCATATAAATAAGGTGTATGGTTTAGAGTAGTAAATGGGAGTTAGGCAAAATCTGGGGTTAGGTCTATAACCCTAAAACCTGGTATTTTCCACGTGACTTTAATCTTTTGTTAGTAAAACTTTCATTCTCTTGTGTATTAAGGAAATTTACATGCAGTATATATATTTTGAACAATTTGCACGACTGGCATTTTTTTCGGCTTACCCAATTCTCACTCACTCAGTTTGTACTCTGTAGTGCGTGAGGCTCCCTCAGTGTCCAGTCGCAGTGGATAGGCAATTCGCTGTTGGTGGGAGCAAACCTTACACACTGTACACTCTGCCCACCAAACTGAGCTTGGTGGTGGATAGTATTGAAACTGAAAAAAAAAATTTTATTAAAACAAAAATTTTGAAAAACCTTGTTGTTAATACCTTCTGTATAGTTTAGCATCAAATATCCATAATGGCCTTACAAGACGTTATTACTCGTGAATACACCATCAACTTGCACAAGAGAGTATGTAGAGAACTGAGAGAACTGCTCTTTTTGAGAATATAAGCAGGCAGAAGGAGTGGGGGGAATCATTTGGAAGAGTTTTTTGGATTATTTTTGATAGATTGGGAAGCAGAGAGATGGATCATCAGAAAGATTAAAGAAATATGAAATGAATGTGTTTCCAACTACTTTATATGGCTTGAATGTTAAACTACAGGGATCCTGAATTGCAATGTGAACTTATCTACTACTACCAATCAATTTTCATAAGATGGTCAATCATCAAAAATTGGAAACTACCAGAAGACGAACAGTGGACGAGAAAATCAGACTAGTTTAATCAAACACCAACTACATGATATCTACTACATGACATTCTTGCACTGAATCTAATACAGTTGTTATATCTCAAATTCCCATCCAGATGATAATACTCCCTTCAATAATAAACCATCGATCATTAAATACTAACATTTAATTTTTAGTTACACGGTGTCCACTTCAAGAAGAGAGCTCCAAAGGCTGTCAAGGAAATCAAGAAGTTTGCCACTTTACACATGGGTACCACTGATGTCAGATTAGACCCAAAGTTGAATGTTCAATTATGGAAGAGAGGTGTTCAAGGTGTTGAAAACAGATTAAGATTAAGAATCTCCAGAAAGAGAAACGATGAAGAAGATGCTAAGGAAAAATTGTTTGCTTACGTTGAACCAGTTATTGTTCCAACCACCAAGGGTTTACAAACTGTTGTTGTTGAAGATGAAGCTTAAATTATAACGACCTAATATTATTCTTTTATTTAATAGTCATTATTCAGTTTTACATAGTTTGTATAATAATAGCAAAAAATTTCCGGTATAATAGGGACAATGTGTAGTTGATGATATTGGATAGAGTACAATTGAAGAAACCGGTTGTATTACAGAGGTGACATCTGTGAACAGAGTATTCATTTCCAATTACTCTAGAGATAACTACAAATCGATACGTCTTAAGAAGAGATACACTATCACTGAGCAACCGCACCCATTCACTTCCACATCTACATTCCTACATCTTAACATTACAAACAATTATGATGATTTCCTTTATTCACAGCTATGAACACTATACAATCACCTAGTAAACAATGTTAGTATAACAACTTCTTCATACTCTCAATTATCAACTCCAATCTAAACACGAAAAGGGCCTGTATTATCAGTGTAACTATGACAAAATATACCAGATCATTGCAATAAAGCCATATATTACCAAAACGGTAATGAACTTCAAGAAAGCTCTTTATTGGTATGAATAAAAGAAAGTTATCATCATTTTAAGGAGGCGGATTCGCTCCTTTCATTTGGACAAAGAACGGTTTGGATGGATATATAGTGTGTGTGGAATAATTACGTACTGTTTAAAGTGATGTATAATGTGATGTGGTTGATGGGATTGGTTAAGAAGAATGTCTGATGAGGATCAGTTTAAAGAGAAGAGAAAAATTTTGGTTGATGAAAAATTCATTAATTAAAACAAAACTAACAAAATCGTGTTTGTTAGCCGGGTAATTGTGTTTTTCGCGATGGCTAGGGAAACATTCTATGTATAGTGAATATTGTACTGATTTCAGTACCTAGTATGGTCTATCTGTTTGATGATATTGTATTGCTATCAGGGAAGGTTATTATGGGTAATAGTATGAGTTTTCTAATATAAGAGATCTCTAAGTGTATAAAT
The DNA here is from genome assembly GCA_030563365.1 of Hemisphaericaspora xylanilytica. NCBI lineage: Eukaryota > Fungi > Ascomycota > Pichiomycetes > Serinales > Debaryomycetaceae > Hemisphaericaspora > Hemisphaericaspora xylanilytica. Next base: position 11,512 of record JAKUCC010000092.1, on the reverse strand, counting down.
AGAGTGTAGTCCAATTTGAAATCTTTTGCAACAAATTGCTGCGAAATATTTGAAGATTTATCGTTCAATTTGTATGAAGTTATGGAAGCTGAACCACTTAATTATGTAACAAAGTCCAGTGCTTAGCTCACTCCCCTTGGCTCTATACGTACTTTCATAACGAATGATAGTATAAGATAATTACAACTGTATCAACAATTTTGATTGTGCCATTGGTGTTAAATTTCCGTTTTGGGGGGATTTTTAGGCAATTTACTTTTGTTTCTTTTATTCTCTCTTGTTCTCTGGTTCCCCCACATAAAATAAAAATAAAAATAAAAATTAAAATTCAACGGAGATCGGAAAATAACCGAGGAACAAAATCCACCCACACACACAATCAAACAACCACTCGTCGTCCAACAATCAACTCCGTTTTCTATTTAAATAACCCACGCCCATCATTTCTGATTTGAAGCAACCCACTAGTTTGTTATTAGATATAGAACTGGAAATCGTTTGTAGACTACTACAACTGTATCATATCTATACTTATTTATTATGCCATCTGCAGTGATGTCCACAACTAATGAACAACAGGCAACATCGTCATTTGTCAAAGTTTCCATAATTAATGATCCTTCCAATTTACAATATGATATAATAGAATTATCATGGAACATATTTGGGAAATTATTCCCTCACTTCACCCAAGACCCCAATAATCCTCATGATGTCGGATTTGCTGATAACTTCATCTTGGTAAAATTATTAGGAGCCCCAGACTTTTTCAACAAATTTAAAATCATGAAGGTTCATAAAATTACTTACAATACGACTGATACTATTACATTTATCAATAATTCAAATTTAGCAAGGTTTGATGCTTCACAATTAACTTTGAATTCGGGTATAATTCAATCCATCAACCCAAGTTCAATCCCAACTTTATCCCAAGTTTTCATCTCTATCCCCCATGAAGTTTATCATATCTTACACAACAAACCCCAAATGGCAATCAGAGAACAATTATTGACACAGTTATTAGTAAACAATGGAAATGTGATTAACGAAGGAGATACAATTAGATTGGTTAATGGTAAGGTGAATTTGTGCGAGCCAATAACTCAAGGAAGAGTGGACGAAAAGACAAACGTGATTTTGATCAATCAGCACGATGAGATTCAAAAGAAAGCAGCTTTCCAAGATGACGAAGAAGACGAACAAGAAGAGATCGAACAGGATTATGATGATCCCGATCTTGACACCGATTTGTCAGGGTATTTGTCATCAACGTTAAAATTTGAAAAATCTGAAGTTGTCCATTCTAGCACCAAATTTGGGGTGAAACCATTACCAGATAGGATTGCAATTGACAATTTACCCGTCGACTGGCAAAAGGATGATTCTGAATTGTTTGTGTTTATAAATTCTTCCGATTTCATTAAATTAGGATTCCCAATATTCAGTGGTGATTTGGTGAAAGTGGTTGTGTCTCCTGAAAAAAGTGCCGTGGTTAGAATATTTACATTTACTGAACCTCAAAACACCTTCAAATTGGGATATGTTTATTTATCCCCAATTTTATTAATAAATCTCGGTTTAAAGCAAGATTCGACAGTTGAATTTGAACAATTTCACGAAAATACTACATTAGCAAAATCAATTCCAATTGCAGAATCAGTTACCATTTCCCGAGTATGTTCACAAATCACTATGGATAAGACTTATCAACGGAATTTCTTCTCCAGTTTGAAAACCATCTTGAGTACCCAACTCAAATGCGTTCAACAAGGCGATTACTTCCCAGTTGTTATTGATTCGGTCTTGTCAAAGACAATGTTCGACAATATGAATGACGAAAATAACGAAAATGAAGATGAATCGATGCGCAACGATGGTAATGATACAGCTGATGTTATTCCAATTGGTGATCCCGATGCTGTGGCATGGTTTAAGATTGTCGAAGTTAAGGGTAAAAATGAAATCGGTACCAATCAATACCTTGTCGATCCAATGAAAACTTTGTTAGTTTCTTCCGGAGTAGAAAGCGTACGTTTACCATCTAATGAATTCAATAATTGGTTTGATTATTTACATTTACCTCCATTATTTAATTACATGAACAAACCAGAATTTAATTATGCTAAAGAATTAAAGAAAACCTTGAGTACATGTGTTTCATCAAAGATCGGGCTCAAGACTTCGATATTATTAAACTCACTGAGTAGAGGGATAGGTAAGACGACCTTGGTCAGGAATGCATGTATTGAAATGGGTCTTAATTTGATTGAATTTGATTGTTTTGAATTATTAAATCCAGGACAAGAATTGAAAACTATCGGGTTGCTATCCGGTAAGATTGACAAGGTTATCGGAAATTTGCCCAATGGTGATAGTGCATTCCATGTGATTTATTTGAAGCATATCGAGAACTTGTGTCCAAAAACCGATGACAACGACCAAAATTCAAGTATTAATACGTCATTGTCATTGAAAGTTATTCAAACATTGAATGATTATTTGAATAAATATCCAAACATGGTTATTATTATGAGTTGTAATGACTATGATAAATTAAATGACAATTTGAAATCATTGATTAAATTTACCATTGAATTTACTGTACCAAGTGAAAATGAAAGATTGGAAATCTTTAGATTTTTGATAAATAATGAAAAGAGAAAGTTATATCAGCAAAAGGATAATATTGAAGATAGTGATATTTTAATGAATTCGAACCTGAAATTAGTCGATGTGAATTCTTTCCCATTCATAATTAGAAAAGATATTAATTTCAAAAGTTTAGCATTACAGTCAGCTGGGTTGACTCCTCGTGACTTGATTTCTATTATTAAGAAATCGAAAAAGTTGGCGATCAAACGGTTATCGAAACTTGCTAAAGAATTGGGAATTTCATCAATCAATAAATTAATCCACGTTGGTAATGGTGGGGTTATAAATTGGATTCCAGAAGATTTCAACGCTGCCATCAATGAAGCTCGTAATCAATTCAGTGATTCCATTGGTGCTCCCAGAATTCCCGACGTCAAGTGGGAAGATATCGGTGGGTTAGACCTCGTAAAGGATGAAATTTTGGATACAATCGATATGCCATTGAAACATCCTGAATTATTCAATAATGGGTTGAAAAAGAGAAGTGGGATCTTATTTTATGGTCCACCAGGTACGGGGAAAACTTTACTCGCCAAGGCTATTGCTACCAATTTCTCACTTAATTTCTTTTCCGTCAAGGGTCCAGAATTATTAAACATGTATATTGGGGAATCGGAAGCAAACGTTCGTCGTGTTTTCCAAAAGGCTCGTGATGCCAAACCATGTGTCATTTTCTTTGATGAATTGGATTCGGTTGCTCCAAAGAGAGGTAACCAAGGTGATTCGGGTGGGGTTATGGATAGAATCGTTTCCCAATTACTTGCTGAATTGGATGGGATGAGTAGCGATGGTGGTGATGGAGTGTTTGTGGTTGGTGCAACCAATAGACCAGATTTATTGGACGAAGCATTATTGAGACCAGGAAGATTTGATAAGATGTTATATCTTGGTATTTCCGACACTGATGAAAAGCAAACCAAGATTCTTGAAGCATTGACGAGAAAATTCAAATTGGATGATGATGTTAATTTGGAACAAGTTGCTGAGAAGTGTTCATTTACATTTACTGGGGCCGATTTTTACGCATTATGTTCCGATTCGATGTTGAATGCCATGACCAGAGTAGCTAACGAGGTGGACGCCAAGATCAAGCAATATAACGACGAGATGAAGGCACAGGGCAAGAATGAAGTGAATACGAGATGGTGGTTTGATAACGTTGCCACAGAAGAAGATACTACTGTTCTTGTTAAAATGGAAGATTTCATCAAGGCCCAAAATGCGTTGATTCCATCGGTTAGTGCAGAAGAATTACAGCATTATTTGAGAGTAAGAGAAAACTTTGAAGGTGGAAAGGAAAGAGCGCAACAGGCACAAGAAACGAATGATCAGGTTATCAATGAAGAAGACTTATTGAATGGGTCTATTACCATAAATAGTAATGGACATTAATAGATATATAAATATGTAACTAATACAGATTCCCCAGTGATTTGACTACGTCGTAGGGGTAGATTTTGCATTGAATTCACATAAGAGACAATGTATACCCTTTTGCAAGTTTGTAGTGTTGCGAACAACTGATAGGAGACTTGTCGAAGCTTGCTAGTGATCACACCCAAAGTGTGACTTCTGGTTGTAGAAATCAATCATTCTGACTAATCCATAGTGTATTGAATCAGTCACAACCTGGAATGTGTCCAAGTCAAACCCGCAACCACGGAATTGTCAATTTCCGACCTTTGTTACTGAATTACATTCCATAGATAGAGTTTCCCTTGTTTTTTTTTTTGGTTTGGAGTAGATTGGGGAGTTGCACCCCACCGTGCAGCATTCTGCAGATCTTCCTGCATTGAAAACGCAAATACTCCACTTATTGTTCCTTAGATAAAGAGAAGGACATAGCGGGAATCGTTCCACAGCTTCGATATAGAATCGTGTTGCTTTGTTCTCATGCAAGGAGGTGAGGGTGTAAAGCCCCTGATTTCGATGGCTTTGGATATTGCCAATGCGATTGATTATGCTCCATCTATTGTATTGAAGACTAGAATGATACCTGATAGATATAGTATGTGGTACGTTGCTTTTCGTAGGTATTCTTTTGAGATACTGAAGTTACGAGAATCAACACATTATTGTTTTAAAGTGACTAGATAATGCTTAGTGCTTAAGATACGACAACAATACTATCTGGTGATGCGCAACATGAGATAAGATCCAAATCTGCTGGCTGGTTGTTCATTAAAGAGATTTAAGGTGAAGCTTGGCGGCGTGGTGGACACTATATAATTAATTACCATGTTTTGTGTACTTACCCGCAAATGTTCTCGAATTACTCGCATTAATAGGCTATTGTTCACCGAACAATGGGAGCATTAATTACATCGCGTTTCAAGTGCCGCAGGTGTATTGTTTAAGTATCCCCTTTGGATGGATTTGTGATTGCAAACTTATATCCGGGAAGGAATGCTTTTCGTTGAGGATCTAGTTCGATCTCGGGATGATTTCGATGACAATAGAAAATGCCACATTAGGGTTATTGTGTTACTTTCTTGTTTGACCAGGGGCAGAGAATTTCTGGGTTGTTTCTAGGCTTTTATTAACAATGTTGAAATTAGGCACCGTACCTATATAACAGATATAATGGCTCCTATTCATCTTCGGGAATTTTTCTTGTTTTGGTAGTAACAACCATCGATCATACTTTCTTGGTGTGTGTCAGACCCTTTCATAATCCTTCCATATCTCGCGTCAAACAGGGCAAGAGTGAAAAACGCACAGGTATATCAGATTTCCTACATAAATATCTCCAGATCCAGCATTTAGCAACATCTTTTACAGAAACATTCCATAAGTGTATTAAAAACCAACCCTTCATCAACAATGGCCACAAGACAAAGTTCATCTAAGGTGCGTACCGAGAGAGGCTTATATAGTGATTACACCCAAAATCACCGACAACCAGATTGCGACCTTTCAAATGCAATTTTAATGGAAGTAGGAGGACTCGAAAGATTTTCAACCCTCACTAAGGGTTCAAACCCGCAACACAAGGACGCTTTACAACAACGATTTTGCAGCCTAGCAAACCCCAAATGTGGGTTTGGAAGTGTGGAGAGTCTCCCGTCACCAACTATAGATTTGAATGAGTCATTCGAATCTTTCAATAAGCAACAACAAGAATTCCCACCAGCTCTAGAGTTGTCACACACGGTCGATCATCATGATGTAGTTAGTATCGTTAGTGAAGAAAATGAGGATGAATCAGCTATGCAGTACTTGAATTGGTATACGCCCGAAGAAGCTAAGACTTCGAAACCCAAGGCCAAGCTTGAAAGAAAACGAACATTTTCAAACTTATTTCGGTCAAAGTCGCCCCAGAAATCAAAGGGGGATCTGGTGAATAGCTCAAAGAGGGACCTGATCAATAGTTCAAAGAGGAACCTGATTGACAGCTCGAAGAGAACTAGTTACTCTTCTTATTCAGAAGCCAATTCGATTAATTCGACAATTGCATCAACAATATCACACAATTCTCAGAACAAAGTAAGGAGAAAGCCTTCTTCTTCTTGGAAGCCGATGATATAATTGTGTACCATGAATGATGTGATGATTACAAGTGCTCACAATGAGGAACAATATCGACGAAATGGAATGACACAAAGCTTGAACGATAAAAATTGTACAATAAAGACACATTACAAGATGTAATTATAACAGAAAACATTCAAAATGGGATCACAGGAGGATATTATCTATCGTCAGAAGGAACTGAAGAGATATTCTCGAGAAAATAGCTATGTAAATTTGATTAGTATAGGTAACTACTATAGTAAAAGAGACAATGGACAATGGACACTTTGAGATTTATTTATTAAACCATTCTATTTGTGTAAGATTCAATCTATGCTGGCATTAATATTTAGATGACTAGTACTATTTGATTGAAGAGTGCATGTTATTGACATCCCGCAAAATCTTTCTCATTCGCAATACAGAGTTTTCCATTAGAGATAGTTTACGCCATTTATTGATAAGTAAGATTAGGCGAATGTTATAAGCGAGTTGCAGCATTTATTCGCCTGGTTCAAAATGTCAATTTTTCAAGTTCGCTTGTTTCTTCATTTGATTGAAGCATTGCCGGTTTGCAGTATTTCTTGTAATTCCTCTTCTTTAGAAAGTCATCCCAATATGAATCAAAGTTATAAAGACAACTTCTTAAGAAGAATAGCATACTTTGCAAAAAAGCAAAATACAGGATGACAAAAATTTCCATCCACCTTTCATGCTTACGAATTCACAATCTTGGTATACAACATTGATATTTATCTCTTTAATGGTGTCTTCATGAGACATTTCATCTGGATTTATATACTAATCTCGTATTTGTTCACAGTTGGACTACATTGATATTACAACTGGAAGAACGGTTGAATGAAAGCGGTACGTCATTCAGAGTGTATGCACAACGTGTACCCCCCATCACCACTGAAGAGAGTCAACTTACTGAACTACATTAGAGCCAGCAGAGCAAAGAGCTGCTCTTGCTTTGTTACATTATAAGATTGCTCTTGTCTTTATTCACTCAGTCGATAAAATTGTGATCTCAGCACATCACAAACAAACATGAGTGAGCATTCTTTCAGCATGACAATTTCTCCAGAATTAACTATTTACAAAGTCTATATTGTTCCATATAACCATCCAATACAAACATCATGAATGAAGATGTAGGTATATATTGTGTTTTTGATTATTTAAAATCAGGTATCTGTCTTTTGGATGCCAACTCATCTTGTCAGAGTGACAAAACGACAAAAAGATCCGACTCTTCCGTAATGCTCAGTATATCCATATGAGAATTCAATCTCCCTGGAGTTCTCTTAGACTATTTCCTTCAGGATTTCACCACAACAGACCACGATTCGCTATACCAGCAGCCAAAATTTCTCTACCCTCATCATTTATTCATCATATAACTCTTATCCAAGACCGCTTTGGCCTGATTTATTTTCATACTCAAATATGCACTACCCCCCTTTCGATCGGGGTGATTCACCTTCATCAACTCGCGATACCTCGTCCGCACCATCTCCCTATTCACCTTCAATATATCATCACCTTCAATCCCCAAGATCAAAAGCGCCTCTTGTTCACTCATTGGCAGTAGGAACAGTCGATTGGGATAGGTATTTCGTATTCGCTCATAGATGGCATACCGGGGGTCGGATTTGTCTAGTGGTGATGATGTGGGCATGGTGAGTCGGATGTTGTTGAGGGTGGCGATCATTTGCGGTGTGAGGTGGACATATTGTTTGTAGGCGGATATAGATGTTTTTGTAACGAGGGCTATTATGGTTACACCAATTCCGGCGATTATTGGTAGGACCATTGCTTATATGTTGGGGAAAGGGCTGACTATTGAAATATTGATAGTTTGTGATCTCCATTTTGGGATTTTTTTTTTTCGTTGGTTGCTTGCAATGCCATTGGCGAGTAGATGTCGAAGAGTCCAATTGGAGTTGTTTTAATGAACATCTACATTCAATTGATGAGTGGATGTATTGAGATCATATAGATAATATTGGTGTATTTCAGGATATTGTCATACGTGGTAGTAGATGGAAAACATAACAAGTTGGTAAACTCAATCTACTTGACACCATAAAAGAATTATCTTAATGTCCCTTGTGTAAATTTGAATCCATATTTTCACTAACTTGATTATACTAGATCATCTTCAACTGTGGTTATGAGACATTTCTACCACTGGCTGGTGAATGTGCAAAGATTTGTAGCTCAAGATCTCATACCGGCTAGATCTAACTTTCCTGTGTATCTGTTACCTATTGTAGGGTAGTACAGTATCACGTTCACGTCCTCGAATATATACATACAACTTAGATAACTACATCTTAAGATTTCAACTGGAGGATTATCAATAGGTACGAATTCAACAGAGTATTGTATGATTAAGAATTGTTACGGATAGGAGTGATCGGTAAAACAGTGGTTAAAGCCGATGCAATCCGAAGAAGAAAAAAAAAACAACGGAAATTATACACATCATCACAAAACGGTGATGCTCTTTTATTTCGGAGTTCGACACCCTGTACTGCCACGGACGACTGCTCCAACGGCATCAATTTTAACAAATGATCTAACTCAAGTCGAATACCAAGTATGTTGATATATGTAGACATAATTTCGCGTTGTACAGAGACCTTGGTATTCCATCTGCAACTTTTCTTAAAGTGTCAGATTTGAATTTAACACGCGTCATTGAGCCTTGTGTCAAGGGTATTTGGATCAACTGACGATCTGAGGAATAATGTCAATAGCTCTCTATTGGAATTATCAAAGGGGCAACACTCATGGATTTTCCTCTATTAGGGGGATCATGTAGGTGTCATATAAAAGAATGTGGATCGAAATGATAGAGTAGTGGATAATTGGCTCACCCGTGGTAGTTGACACATGTGTGGCTCGTAAATATCTGGTGATGGCTAGTCGAGAAAAAAAGAATGTCGATGAAATTTGCGAAGGTGATGATTTCCATTTTGTAATTAATCATGTGAGATCATTTTTGGATAATAAAGTCAATGAATAAAGTCAATGAACTGAGGAATAACATGTGGCCCACTGAGGATCTAGAGTATTGGGTTGATTGAGCGATGAGGTTTGTTATCGACATAAATTAGCATAACATGCAAAAAAACTAATCAATGAAGAACAATGGACAAATTTGAAAGTAATTTACAGGTTTGATTCCAACCCCTCTTTTACCGTTTTCAGGATTGACCTGAATTTTTTTTTTTTAAATTTTGGGACTTACGGAAATACGACATTTCAGATTGACCAATATCTGATGTGAGAGTGTCCGGTTTTCTTTCTAGTGACATTTATTAATTATCAGGAACTTCATTGCGTGATTGCTCTAAGGTGATACACCACCACCGGGGTCTTTACTTTTCGGACGATAGTTTCTCTGGGTGTATATGGCAATGGCATGAACATGATCTCAACGTGTCGTCAACTCCGAAAAAGAGGGCAACAATCTCTCTGTATATATTACACAATAATTACACGTATAATGATTAGTGAAAAATTTTCGGACTTGTTGATTCTGGCTTGTTGAGAAAATCAATTTTGTGTTTACTTTTTTGGATTGATTACATCTTGTTTGGTGATGTGATTGGATTAGATTCAAATCGAGCTGAATCGATTAGATTGTTAAGACTTATGATGTATGGCACTAGTGTTAGCAATAGTAATAGTACCATCATTTAGAGATTTCCACTGTCAGTGTAAGTTGTAATGTTGCTGTTTCCTATTATCCATACACCTCCTGATGATGATGAATAGTCGATGGATGATGGATTATCAAGAAAAGCAACCTCATAGAACAGAATCCAAAGTGAAAAAATAATAAATAATAAATATAAAGTTACAGTTACAGTTACAGTTACAGTTATAGTTACAAGTTAGTGTTAATATTGCGGTTTACAGGGTAACCGGCTGACAGATTACCGTTTGCATCTTTTATTTTAATTTTTTTTTTTTAAGGTTTTATTTTATATACGCAGTTTACACTTTACATGTTACTTAGTATAAAGTGCTAATACTAATTATTACTGTTTATGAGAAATACCACATTACATAATAAACAAAATAAATAATAAACAGTGACAGTGGGAATTTCTACAATCAATATAAATACAATTGAAATTTTCACATCCCTCACTTTCTCACTCTACAAATTTCTATTCTCTCTCTCTTTTCTTCTTAATCTACTTGGATTATTACTCATATATATATACATATACATATACACCCACAATCACAATCACAATATGCCAGCCTCATCATTGCATTGGTTAACCAAATTAAACGTTGAAGACACCCCTCACAAGCATTTACGTAGAACTTCCATCATTGGTACCATTGGTCCAAAGACTAACAATGTCGACACCTTAGTCAAGTTACGTAAGGCTGGTTTAAACATTGTCAGAATGAACTTCTCCCACGGTTCTTATGAATACCACCAATCTGTCGTTGATAATGCCAAGAAATCAGAAGAAGTGTATAAGGGAAGACCATTGGCCATTGCTTTAGATACCAAGGGTCCAGAAATCAGAACTGGTACTACTGTTGATGACAAGGACTACCCAATTGGTCCAAACCACGAAATGATCTTCACCACCGATGAAGCTTACAAGACCAAATGTAACGACGAAATCATGTATATGGATTACAAGAACATTACCAAGGTTATCGAAGCTGGTAGAATTATATATATTGACGATGGTGTCTTATCTTTCGAAGTTGTCGACATTGTTGACGACAAGACTTTGAAAGTCAGATCTATCAATGCCGGTAAGATTTGTTCCCACAAGGGTGTTAACTTGCCAAACACCGATGTCGATTTACCAGCTCTCTCCGAAAAGGATGTTGCTGATATCAGATTTGGTGTTAAGAATGGTGTTCACATGATTTTCGCTTCCTTTATCAGAACCGCCAATGATATCCTCGAAATCAGAAAGGTTTTGGGTGAAGATGGTAAAGATATTCAAATCATTGCCAAGATTGAAAATCAACAAGGGGTTAACAACTTTGACGAAATTTTGGAAGTTACCGATGGGGTTATGGTTGCCCGTGGTGATTTAGGTATTGAAATCCCAGCTCCACAAGTATTTGTTGTCCAAAAGCAACTTATTGCCAAGTGTAACCTTGCTGCTAAGCCAGTCATTTGTGCCACTCAAATGTTGGAATCCATGACTTACAACCCAAGACCAACCCGTGCTGAAGTTTCCGATGTCGGTAACGCTATCTTGGATGGTGCTGACTGTGTCATGTTGTCTGGTGAAACCGCCAAGGGTGACTACCCATGTGAAGCTGTCTCCATGATGCACAACAC
>JAKUCC010000091.1:0-27868 GCA_030563365.1 Hemisphaericaspora xylanilytica | reverse complement strand
AAAACTAAAAACTTGAAAAACTAGTGTATATAAATATAAAAATATAAAATTTATCCAAGGAAAAATCTAGCCGTTTAAATAGTTTTGGATTGATCTAATTCTGATGCCGTTAGGACTGCGCAGGATCAATCCAAAACGTTCTAGAAAATTCCAAGGTACAAACATCACGTGACGCAATAGTTCAATCTGACCGAAGGTCTAATATTGAACAACAAGCACAACCCTCATATCGTCCCGTCCGCCAGGGGATCAAAAATTTTTTCCTTTCTTCCTTAAGGATGTTTATTGACAAAAGTTGGTATAGTGTTATCGTAGTCTTACTAAAGCTTAACATCTCATCCAAGTAGACTACAAAAGTACCAATGGACTTATGGAATATCTTATTCATAACTCTCTGGAAGGCAACAGGAGCTATTACAAACGACCAAAGGGCAAACCGTCTTTGATACGGTTCAGACTCTGTTATAACGGTAGTCTTATGGCGATTATTCTCATTCCAATGGTATCCCAGTCAAGTGTTTTGGCACATAATTACAAATCTCATCAGCGGGTTTAAATGCTCACCTTGTTATAAGATGATCCTTGATTTCAGTTTTAACTATCAAATATGGTATACTTTTTCAATTTGAATTATTACATTAGCACCTAACTCTCCTGACAGTTGACACTTGATCTCCCAAAACCTAATTCTGAAAGTATATTGGTGGCAATTTTTGATGGTTCGAATGATGAGAATTTTGCATTGCAAAGGATTAGTGGATTGGTGTTGTATAGCTTGTAATATCTTAGTTTATGATAAATCATTATAGGATCATCGTAATTAGCAATTACAAACATAAATCACTCTATAGTCAATTTACTTATATATTCAAATTATTATTTACTAATCTACCCGACACGGAGACCGAACTACCAACCAACAGATTAAGAGTCAAAGGAATACTCTTCAAATGGTTCGGTTGTAAAATATGATCCGGTTGTTGGTAATGACATGTTGAGTTTTGGTTATTTGACTTTTGACTCTTAATCTGTTGGTTGGTAATTGGGTCTCCGTGTCGGGTAGATTAGTAAATAATAATTTGAATATATAAGTAAATTGACTATAGAGTGATTAATGTTTGTAATTGCTAATTACGATGATCCTATAATGATTTATCTTGTGTTAGCTCGAGTTATGGTTCTAGTCCAAGTTAAGATAAAGTTAGTTTAGTTTAGTCGACTTAGTTCAACTTATAAGATCCTTTTTTCTCTCCAGCAGGAAAATTGGACGACTTATATAACTTATGATCCCCGCACGTGAGATCATAAGTTATCTCCTAAATTCCTATTGGCTGATTATTGTAATTACATAATTCGGCACTACCCAATAAATCTGCACGCCCACTGATCGGTTAAACACCAACATTTGGCGTATCTTGACGTTTTAAGTTGTCCCTTGGATTGTGAATGGATGTGGTTGCACAAAGAAAAGAATAAGCACAATCCTGAAAATTTGCAGCCATTTCAAAAAAAGCAGAAAATTTAACTGAAAGAGTCCTTCGGGGTGATATAATTAGAAGTCATAAGAAAATACTTCTATAGCTAGATGTTCATTCATTCATCTTGTTTTACTGTTTTTTGGATTGTTTTCAATAGATGTTTATAAATGTAGACTATTTGGTCAAAATTTTTCATAAAGAGACTCAAATGAGATATTGTGCACATATTTATGTTATATTTTTCAAAAATATACTCTTGTTGATTTGGTTTTTATAAATACAAGCATGTATTAACATATCCAGCTGGAGGATAAAAACATCGCTTTACATAAGAAAGTGGAAGTGGTTGTTACAAGTGATTGTGGGTTTGAACATGAACTTAAAAACAATGCCGTATTCTAGAAGAAAAGAGAACAGGTGCGACCGGGAAAACAAGTAGCATCGGCATATGCAAACCACTTGAGAGGATAATACTACAGAACCACAAATAGAATAGCCTCAATAGATTGATAAATGGGTGATCAATGATAAAAGTGTCCCAATATAATTGAAAATGGCCCATCCATTTATAATCCCCATGTGAAGTAGCTCGAAATCATGATTAAATTTGTCACTTATCTATATCATCAGGATAAGATAGAATGCCCTTTTGGATAACCTCGAGAAGACAAAACCTAAGGAAATTCACTGAAAGAATCGTGGGGTGAAGAATGACCAAGCATTACTATAGTCTTTGCTTCATGATTAACATTGCCCATTGTACCTGAGAACAATCCTCTCAAATATCTCAAAAAGCAGCCAAGAAAAGAGTCGTAGTAGCTGTCTATTCTGCTTTTAGGAAACCAACCCTCCATGTATAACCGTACCCCCTATATGTCAAAAAGTCAATGTTCTTAGTCAACCCAGGAAGATACCCAGTACATGCATTCGGTCAGATCTTAGCGGAGAAGAATTACAATTAATGGTATTAGAAGTTTGACCTTTCGCAAGTCTATCATACGCTCCAGGCTTCCAGAAGTCGAAATCCCAGATAAAGACAATCAAAACCTGCCTGGGATTATAATGAGATTATCTTGCATCAACTAATCGTAAGAGAAAATGCATGAGCTGTGAGGTAGTTACCATGTCATATACCTCGGTGGTGGGTATCACGTATTGAAGTGTGGAACAGATTGAGGTTACAAATCTATCTAGTAAATCTTGAATAACTCTTGAACTTACACTCTACACTAATAATTTGAGAGGATGAGAAGTTTGTTGGTTGGTGTCAGCCTCCGAGTGGTGTAAGTCGGTAAATAATAAGTTGTAACGCTATGTAAAGAAACTATAGGCTTAATATGTTTGTAAATTGTTAATTGCTTGGTCTTAAGTTTAGTTAATGCAAATTTACCTCAAGTTCGCTCTAGTTAAAGCCCTAGTTAAAGTTAGTATACAGTCAGTCAGCTTTCACATAAGATCCTTTTCTTCTCTCCCTCAGGAAAGTGGGCAACTTATATAATAATAATAGTCTCCGCCCTTATCCTCAATTAATCGGTATGCCCCACTAATTGGTTAAACACCAACAAGAACTCATCAATATCTAATTTCTCACCCTGGAAAATATTGGATGGTATTGATATTCCATACTTTTATGAGTATGGAGATATTGAATGAAACAGTAGTCCATGCTTCTGCACCAATCATGAAGACCTCTTACTTTTGCACATTAAAGATTAGATTGCGCACTAATTTATGTTGGTATGTTGGTTTGTTCAGTTATGTCCCCAACTACTCCACATGATAATCTAGTCTTATTATTCTTTTGATGGCTCTTTTCTATATTTCCATTCAAAAGAACATCTATCAATTAGGTTGTTGCTGTCATTCTCTATATCTTCCAAGTATGTAGTCAACTCTAATCAATCAGTAATAATAAATAGTAGAGTTTCACAGCAAATAAAAAGATTCGTGTCCAATGGCAAATTTCAATACAATCAATCAACTCTTAACCGTAACCAGGCAAACACCCACTGTAAACACACAACTGGATAATCTTAAGTATCCTAGGAAGAGTTATAATGTCGTCTATTCCAGCATGGATAAATCGTCTATTGCCCACACGACAAATAAGATATCAAGCAGTAGCAAATGATTCATCAAATACCACAAACCACTTACCAGGTGCCTATCCAGGGGAACAAGTGGAACCAGCAAATAGAACAAGATTCAATTCACATACGATAAACACCATCGTTCGCAAAATACCCAATTGGATAATCTACTTTGTAATCCAACCAATCATAATCATTCTCCTCATTGGGTTTCGAATACTTGGGAAAATCATCAATATTTTATTTTCAAAGTTTACATCAACAACCAATAAACAAGTTATTGATCCTACCGATAGGGCCAATCGATTTGTACGAGATTTGGAAGATATCTTACCGGCAACTTTGGACCGAGTGAATGATCTACCTCCATTCTTTCAAGGTAGTTATACCCAAGCATTATATATGGCTACCAAGAGAGCCAAGTTCTTATTTGTATTTTTAACAAATTCACGAAATGAATCTTCAAGTCAAATATTTAATAAGATTATAATTAATCGAGACTTTGTCAATATTTTCCAAGATCCCAATGTAATAATATGGGGTGGAGATTTGACTAATCCAGAATCATATCAATTGGCCAATAGTTTATCCGTGACTAAATTCCCCTTCTTGGGATTGCTATGTTTAACCAGATCCACAGTTATGAGTCCCACAGGATCAGTCAAGACTCCGGCCAAGATAAGTCTAGTTGCAAGATTACAAGGTGGATTGAAGGGGGAAGTAGATGCCAAGGCATTGATTGATCATAAATTCAAAAAGAAGATTGCCAAATATCAAGAAGAATTGGGATTGATTAGGCATGAGATGGAGGACAAATTTATGGCGAAACTTTTATTGAAACAGCAAGAATTGAATTATCAAGCATCATTAGAAAAGGATCGAGCAAAGAAACGACAACGAGAATTTGAGAAATTGACAAAAGAATACCTTGTATATGTTGCACCTAAGTATCGTGATTTGACCCAGCACAAAAGTGATGCCGCAAAGATTGGTATTAAATTAAAAGATGGAACTAGACATACTACGTATTTCCCCAAGGATATGAAAATTGAAGATATTTTTACATATGTGGAATTAATGAATCGTGGATATCTATCAGAGTCAATCACATCTACACTAAGTGAACATGAAGCGCTGGAAAGATTTAAAGGATTTGAAATGCAATATAAATTCCTGTTATCATCGCCATTACTTCCACGACAACCTTTGAGTGCGAGAAGAGACCAATTGATAAAGGATGTGGATTTGGTCTATCCTAGTGGGTTATTGTTAGTGGAAGATATATGATTTATTAGACGTTTAATTCAAAGGCTAGCTATAGATTTTATAAGTATGAATGAGATGGGATTTTATGATGTTCTTTATATAAATGAGCTTTATACAGCTTCGTTCGAAGAATGATGAGATGCTTTTGATTAAGTACCTACACATGACCTAGGTTTACTACAAAGTTTCCTCCCTCTAGATATCAAGAGCCCTTTGCTGAGGACAACGAATAATGCGGTTAGTGTTATTCGTAAACCAATTTTCTATATGTTGACGTCATTATTTATATTGCAATCGAAGGTATAATACATAAAACTATAACCAATCTACTTGGACACCTTATGACTCTTTTTACTCTTTTTCTTTTCCCTTTTCTTTAACCCAATAAACCCAGCCTTGACAACCTGAATATAATTATACCAAAATACATCCAAATTATTAGCTTCAACCACGGTTGAATATTTTATCTTATCCTTCTTTTCCTTTCTATTATCGGACGAATTCAAGCTTATTCTAATTAGCACCGGATATGTGGTAGTATTCACGGGGACGGTATCATCAGGGTTCTCAATTACATTTGAAGGTAAATCGGTTGGTTTGCCAGTGGACTCTTGGTCTAGTGGTAATGCGGTTGATAATCGTTTTTGGGTTAAATATATGGAATTTTTCCCATTGTTTTGGGATAATACTTTGGTTATTTCCTTTAAGAATTCTGAGTTGCCCAATCTTGTCATTGTGATATGAGTGCAGTGTATATATATATATAGATGGATGTATCAGGGTGCACTAACAAACCGGTGGTTGTAGTTAAAATGAAAATCAACGAACAAAAAATTGAAAGGGGACGTGCAAAATGCTCAAAAATGGATGGTGGTCTATGTGCAGGATATTTACGAGAGATTTTACTTCACTCTACTTGGCAATGGTACTCTGAAGATAGATGGAACTAACTATATACACCCCATTCTGTTTTAGAAATTGTCTTAATGGAGATCTAGTTTTCCTGAATTGTTAAAAGATATAGTAGTTGTACTTTCATATTCATTGTTGTGGCCCGATTACCATCAGAGAATACAAATGCAATTAGGCTGCAATTTGGCTGCAAGTTGAACCAAGTACTTCTCATTTGTAGTTCAAAAAGCTCTTTTTGGCTAGTAAATACTATAGCAACAGGCCAATATGTGACCTATGGTGACTACTTATGCTATTCGAGAAATGGACTTGTGGAACAGAACAAGCAGAGATAGTTTAATTCACAGAACTCGCGCAACGCTCACAACTGTAAAATCCTTATAACCACGTGGATTGCATATCATACAACTCGGATACTGATGCACCAATCATACACCTCCCCCCGCCTCTGCTTGAGAAATCGAACGGTACACAACTTACGATAAAAGCTTATGAACGAGATGTGCGTGCATCGAGTGATTGTAGATTCCCGGAATGCACCAAGAGAAGAAGAATCATTTCAATTTAACCTGCCTCTTATCATTATTCCCTTGCACTACAAGGTTCTACATAACAGTATTAGCATGTCGAAGGAACATCGTGAATTATTCCAGTTTGGGTTAAACATGCATATACGCACACCTACCTTTTGGAAATCAACATCGTAACAAACATTATTTTCTCTTTAACCCCAACAAATTGGAGAGTGGGGATATTCCGGGGAAGCGAAACCTTAGCATCAGATCTCGCATATATATAATCCCTTTGCAAACCCAAAGGGGTGGTGGTTGACTATTTGGTTGGTTCTCCTGTATTTTCCTGCATATAAAATCTTACGATATTTTTAGCACAAACAACTTTACACACTTATCAGTAGTGTCTTATCAGTATTTGAACACTCACACTCACCAGTTATACTCCACATAGTTCCATAAACAGAAAGCTCCATTTAGACAAAGAAAATGGCCATTACCATACAGAACGAATCCCATCTACGGGGACGATTGGTTGCACTTGTCATATCGGTGCTCATTGCTCTTGCCTCTGGTACCCCATATTTATACGGAGTATACGCACCACAATTGATCACGAGAGTTGGACTTACCACTTCCGATTCCGCTACTATATCCCTTTGTATAACAGTTGGTACCAGTGTCGGTGGTCTTTTAGGAGGGTTGTTGATTGATCATCTTGGACCCCAAACCAGTATCATGATGGGGGCCGTGCTTATCTCGGTTGGGTATTTTGGCATGAATAAAGTTTACGAACACAAAATCGCCAACCTATTGCTCATTTGTTCATTAATGATTGTTGCCGGATTTGGGTCAATTACTTGCTTCTTCGCCACCATAAAGGCTGCAACTGCGAATTTCCCCAAACATAGAGGGGGTGCTTCTGCGTTGCCAGTAAGTGCCTATGGGTTCGCAGCAACAATATATTCCTTCATCTTCGCTCTATTCTTTAGTGACAATGCTGGTAATTTGCTAGAGTTCTTGGCGATATTTTGTGGCTCAGTCGCCTTTATTGGATCATTCTTTGTTCATATATATCACGACCATCACGACGAAGAGGGGAGAGATGAAGAACAATTAATCCCAGGCCCAGCGGATTCTTTCTCCCCAGAAGAAGATCAGCTTTCATTACTTACGCAACAGTCATTCGACCCTGAAGCGGCATCTACAACCACCCTTGCCGAAAGCGAATCCTTAAATGGATCAACCGCATTCTGGGGAGTCGGTGAACGAACACCGGGAGCCAGATCAGATTCGGAAGCATCGAGCTTACTATCAATCTCAAACACAATCTCGACCGACCAACCACCACCATCAGCAACATCCTCAATCAAACCAATAACAAGACAAGACTCAATCCGAGGAACAAATCTCACCAATCCAAACATGCTGAACCAAATCCAACTTCTCAAAATCCAAACCACAACCACGGGGAAGATTTCATCAAGCACCCATGCGTCCAAACCTTCATCTTCATCATCATCACCAACAGCAGTACCAGTAGCATCTCCACTAATATCAGGACGAACAACCACATCCAAACCAAAACTGAAAGCACCATGGACCGTGATTAAACACCGGCTAACTGACAAAATCTTCCTCACAAACTACCTCATTGTCTCAATCACCAGCGGTATTGGACAAATGTACATCTATAGTGTCGGCTTCATCGTCACCGCCCAATACTACTATGGCAAGGATCCACCTACATTCTCCCCACGTGCCGGTGGCGGGACCGTGATCGACCCTGAAGCAGCCCATTTACAAGCAATTCAAGTATCCATCATCTCAATCGCCTCATTCTCGGGTCGGTTAATTGCTGGATTCGTGAGTGATTTCTTACACAAACAATTCCACATCCAGCGTCTTTGGGTGGTTCAATGCACCATTTTGTTGTTGAGTGTAGGCCAATACATTTTGGTGATGAATGTATCCAATGTGGTGCTTGTGACGGTAGCATCGACTATTGTTGGTGGGTGTTATGGATTAATATTTGGAACGTATCCGGCGGTGATTGCCGATACGTTTGGAACCAGGACGTTTTCAACGACTTGGGGATTGATATGTACTGGACCATTACTTACTTTGTATGGATTGAATAAGTATTTTGGTGAGGTTTACGATGATCATACCAACCCAGACACAGGAATTTGTTATTTGGGGAATGGATGTTATAAACTGGCATTTAAATTGGGGATATTATTATGCTTTGTGGTGTTTTTCATTAACTTAGGCTTAATTTATCATCAAAGAAAGAGACACTAGAAAAAATTGTCGTATATTCTGTTTCATAACTGATGGTTTTATTCATAATTTGTAACAATATACACAAAAGACAGTGGGGGGGGGTAAATCATGAACAAACAATAAAACATTACATACTATTTAATCAACAATATGAATACTCTCTAAATCAATCTCGGCTAATTTTCCTTGTTGGTATTGTACCTTCTTCAATAAGCTATGGAAATATCCAAAACTTAATTCGGCGTCCTTAATGGACTTCTCCAATTCATTCTTTTCACTACTTCTCTTATCTATAGTTGTTTGGAAACTGTTCATAACTTGTCTATTTGGATAATTCAACACTTGACGGCATTCTCTCGACATTCTTATCGCGTTTTGATGACTATATTCTAATTCAACAATTTTCTTTTTGATCTTCCTAGCTTGTTTCCTAGGTAAAGCGTTTGGAATATCACTAATCAAATAGTAAATTGTGAACCCGGATATACCGAGGACAATTGGGATCGCAACCTTTTTCAACACATTCGGAGTCAAATATCTTGAAAATTGATAGCATTTATGGATTAATGCACCAGTTGTTAACAATTTTCCGGACGAATAAAGAGTATGCAAGGTGATTTGCAGGGGTAATTGATCTCTCAAAGCTACCGCATTGGTTGGAACCGATGTAAGAATCGATAATGGGTTAAAATAATTGATTTGATGTCTCGTTGCACTGATGAATCCTGGAGGTACCCCTACAAATTGCAAGCACGAGTCAATTGAAGGATCAAAGAAATCAAATATTTCAATCGTGTCATCAATTTCTCTTCCGATGGTGTCCTTCTTTCTCGTGAACATCAAATCTGATTTAAACACTTTATCATTCAAGAACTCTTCTCCTAAGGTGGTTTGACCGTATTTAATGATCTCATCAACTTTTGCGGCGGTTATCTCTTTGGTTGATTCCTCGCATTTTGAAACAGTATCAAGAACAAGGTCAACCATCGCCGATTGGGTTGCTCTAGCATATTCAAATAAATATTGCAAACCGCCATACTGTACGACTGGTTTCTCTCCTAGATTGTTTACGACATTGGTGATTTCCTTAGTTGTGACATCATAAATCTCAGTACACGTATTCTCAATAAGTACATTAATAGTGTCACAAATCTTTGCTGATTTTCTGACAATATCGGTGTATTTAGGTTGTACTTTGGTGTTTAACTCTTGCAACTTTTCCAACTTCTCGTCTTTGTATATCTTCTCATTTATGTTTGATAACGTTTCCAAATCATTTAAAATGTTTTGCAAATAATGCTTGGCAGGCAACAATTTTGAAATTGACCTCTTCTCCAAAATGAACTTACGCAATGACGATTCAAGAAGATCAAAGTCAGGATGATCCAGAGGATCGTTGCTATTATCATCTCCACCATCTGGACCATCGCCATCGCCATTGCCATCACCATCGCCATCACCATTTGCAAGCACATCGGTTGCACTAACAAAATGAATAAATTCTTTTGCACTCTTATAGGTATCAGGTGAAAGGTTCCTAATTTGGTCTAAAATTCTGAACTTACACTTTTCTTTATCCCTGATATTGTCAAATCGGTTAACCACAATGAAGACATATCTCTTTTCAGCCGCCGCTGCTGCAATGAATTCCTTGGCTGATAAGGTAAAATGATTTTCTGCACTCACCACAAATACTACCAAATCGATTTCTTCCTGTCTAGAAAAGACCTGGGTTGTTTGATATGAGTCCATATTCAAGCCTGGTGCATCGATTAGCTTTATATCTATGACACCATTATTCAAAAGACTTTCTTCAAAGGATCTTTTCTCTAGAACATATACCTTCAACAAACTATATCTATCACAATCATAAACTAGATCCTCGAGATTCTTCAACGGATGGATTTCATATGTTGATTCGTCCCGAATATTATAATCTTGCCCAATTGGTATAGCATGGACTTCTTCCAAACCATTATTTTCTTTTGTAGCATCGATCACTTCGCAGAAAACCGATGTACATGGTTGTTGATCTTCCGGTAACACCTTTCTTCTCAACAATGCATTACAAAATGTGGATTTCCCGGAGTTCAAATCCCCAGTGACAAAGACTTTCGAACTAGTATCATCGACTCTATCCTTTAAATTCAACAAGTATTTAACCTGCAGTTGCAACTTCTTTTCCAACAAGCTTGCAATCGATTTCTTGTCCAAATTTGCGATTAAATTATCATTATGACTTCCAATTTTCAAGTTCAACTTTAAAATTTTAAACTCTGGCAACTTTTCTAGTGATTCGTCTTCGGATATCCTTGACTTATTCAATGATTTAAGAGAAGTGTTTTGTCTCACTAATGCCAAATGAGCTTTTGGTGAATTCAACAAGATCGAGTTATCATCTTCAACCTCGGTAGGATAGAATATCGGTCTTTGTTTATTTTCTTCAGATAATTCATAAATCAATTCAATAGTCTGGTTAATAGCCCGATCCAACGCAATTCTATTGTCATTGTAATGTAGTTGCTGAATTGATGCATCGACTGTCTTTTTCTGACGAGCAGTTAATCCTCCGCCATTCCTTGAACTTCCTTCTTGGCCATTTACAAGCGTGGTTGTATCATGACCGTTTGTCAAATGGCTGGTTCCAGGTGTATACATCACACTCGTTGGTTTTGAATGTAGGTATAAATCATCGACTAATGTATCCGCATCATCTTCCTGATGACTTGAATTAGTAATGTTGTCTATTGACTTTTTGGGATCTAAATTGGGAGGATGTGACATGTCTTAATCAAAGTACAGAATAAGGATGCCAAGTGTCAGTAACAAATCCCCTTGGAATACTAAAATGACCGTTGGTTTGAATGTTGATCAACAGACCAATCAGAGGAGCTGTTGACGGTTTTATGGGTGGCACCATTTTTTTGAGTTGGGCCAAACAATTCGTGACACCAAACTGAATGATCACGTGATACAAACATTACCAAATCTTGCTATCATGGTTTATGGTTGTACTCCTGTCAGAACTGGGTACTCAGGATGAGTGGGGTTTGGTTTTACTTTACAACAGACTAAACATTCAAATGAGACGATGTAAAACTAAAGAATTTTGCGCAGGTCAATTGGTCTAATCTTAGGTAGACCGACGTCATTTGCTGCCTTTTAGATCAGTCTGTGTTTCAACAAATGGTCGTTTAAGGCACATGACTTTCTGGCATCGACTATCAGAGTGTCAACTTATGGAGAGCAGATTTGGAAATCAAAAAGCTGTATATTTTTACAGCTCAGTCGATTACTCTTCAGTATGTATACCGACGACGAGTTGAAAGAGCTTCTTTAAACCACAACACGATGTGAATCCGAAACTTCAACTCCTTCTCAAGCAAATTAGAGCTTTCATTCTTTGAAAGTTTTTGGGTATTTTAAAGAATGTACCCTACCCTACTAGCACCTCATCTGATTGGTATAGTGAAGGAGTCAATGGCAAGTTCCATTTAGGTTAGACCGCCTTCCTAAACTTCTGGACCTAGAATCCTCCGGCAAAAATAATATCCGCCCTTGTAAGATTAATCACTGCTCCCACATGATTTTTATAACCTCATACACTGTGCTGTAGGTCAAGCCAATTGATTATTCCATCTTTAGGCTAGTTTTATCTAGTGGATGTTGTTAATCAAAATCCTGAACTCCATCCTACTTGATCATGCCTCTCCATAGTGAGTGACTTCTTCCACTAGATCTTTTAACAACTGCTAATTGAGAACTCAAACAAGCCCCAAGCAGAGCAAAGCAATACCCATGCGACATAACAGAGTTGACAAATTCCTGGCCAGATAGTAAATTTCCTATAAAATTTTCGAGCCTCTTTCCCATTCTCATCTCAAGCTGGTATCTAAACTGGTATGGTAATTAACACATGCGTCGTTAAAGTATTGAGTTCGCTCGCTTTGTTAAGCTTTCGTTAATTTCTCTTAAGTTAGGCTTCTCCTCTTTTCATAAGCATAGTTTACTCAGCTTTGTTCTTGGCAACAAGGGTAATAAATTTATAGCTGGGAAGTTTGATGATCAATTTCCAACTTTGACTTTATGGTTAGCCTGTAAAGCTATTTGTAGTTTCCTCCACTCCGCTTTCAGTGATTACGACATCCAATAGCCTTGAAATGACCAATATAAAGTGTGGCCCTTTCCATGGTATTTCCAGAAATTTCAATAGGCTTTACAAGGACAAATACCATCCTTGTCGACTTACGGGAATTGCTAACATACAAAATGTGTGCAACAAAAAGGGCCGAAACGACTCAAATCCATTCGCTTGATCAAAACCCATCTACTAATAGTCAAATGACCATTTTGCACCTTCCTGATGAAGTCCTCACTCTAGTATTCAAGTACTTAAAACCGTCCCAGATTGTTAATATGCAACTAACACATCGAAGATTTGTTAAACCAAGTGACCCAGTTTTATGGAAGTCTATATACATTTATGACAAACTTAAATGGTCAACAGACACTTCTCCTGTTTTCTCGACATTCACTTTCTCACAATTAGACGCATTTTTACATGTAATTCGAAGCAGGCGGCTAAAGAAGGAGTATATCAAAGAGGTGTATTTCTATAGTGACGAATATCCGAGCCTCAAATGGTTGCAGTGGTTCCAAAGAACCGTATCTTGTAAGATTGGGTTTGCCCGGTATACAAGCAATGACATTGCATTCTGGTTGGGTCAGTCAAAGTGTCACCCTCAACTACATTTTCATGCTGACTATCATGGTGCTATTGGTACCAACGGAGTTAAATCGTTGCGCATTGATAAGCCAACTAAGGCTTGGTTTGAAGAATCAATGCCAAAGTTTTCACAATTGACATCATTGTCCTTGACGACTTATAATGCGGTGGATTTTAAACTTAAAAATCCAATGGAAATCAAGCATTTTTGTTGTCTCTCACAAGGGTCAATTGGAGATATATTGTCAAATTTTCAATTGGAGAAGCTAGTATCACTCAGAATTCCCAATGCTTCTTTATCAAACTGGAATAAAACCAGCCAAATCCTCTTTTCTATAGAAGAAATCGAGCTTAGAGATGGAAGCCTACAGCATTTGCCATTCTACACATTAAAGCGTGTCTTCTTGCGTCTGTTTGGCATAGACACATCCAAGGCGCTTTCTAGACATAGGGTTAAATTACTTTCGGTACCATCGTTACCCGGTAATTATGAGCAATATTTAGATCCACTTCCGTATCTTGAAAAAGTTTTGATGGGAGACCGTGAATTACTAGTCAATAGAGTGCCAGGACAACGCCCCACTTACAGTCACAGTAAGGTTCACCTGGTGCATCAGCACCCGGGCTTATACCGTTCCAATTCCGATTATTAATTTCTTATAGGATATTCAATTTGTATTTCCTTGCTCTTAAATATTAGATAATTGATGCGTTTATTGTGCAGAAGTTACGATAGTTCTAATCCATTCAATCGTTTCGTTTGCTAGATAAAATATGATGCAATTCTTCATATATGCTCTATACTGGAACATGAACAAACAAGAATGAGTATAACACACGAACTTTGTTTTAGAATTTACCACAACTGTCATACCAAACGATGCGAATAATAAATATGCTTCATCAAATGGCAAAATCATTATGTGGGACAAAGGAAATGAAATATGCTGGCTTCTCCTCGGTCGACACCTTCTAACATACTTTACCCGAGACAACCAACATTTGCATATCATGTCATCGCATTCGTATTCTACAAGGTTATGGTTACAGTGGTGCTTTGACACACAGTTATTCGTTTATTTGGGTGTTAAAAAATATTTGCAGCCAAAAGTTCAATTGCATACCAAGTTAGGCGGAACCACCATAACATTATCATACAACAACCTTCCCAAGTGACATATTTGGTATTCCCAGATTAATATAAATATCCCACTAAATTGCCCTTGTTACTGGAGCTACAGATTCTTCCCCAGTGACCTTCACACAATAATAGATTCAACATGTTGTTTACATCATACACAACCGTATTAATGTTCGTTTTGACCGTATCCAGTTATAATTTGCCCTTATTAGATACCGCTTACGCCGGCAAATTATCTAAAAGGTCGGAAGCTATGTGCTATAGTTGTGAAACTGCGCGTAAAATTGTTATGCAGAAGTGTATTGCACCTAATAGCAATGATGAGGCAAAGGCATTTTCGTGTATTTGTCACCTTGATGGCGACTTTTGGGAAGTTCATAGTAATTGTTCCAAGGAATGTCGACGCCTTGATGAGGAGGACCCGGAGATTGATTTGAGTCCTATCGGTATCCAAGATATTTATTGTAGAGTGGCTTATGATTTTCCTAAGGATAAACCTGAATCTTCCAAGACAGTACAACAGATTTTTGGTGAGGCTAAGCGGAAAGCCTTGAAGTATTCAAATGATTATTCCGATTCAAAACATGGAAGAAAGGACTATGTAAACAAGAATAATAAATCGCTTCCTACTTTGAGACCACAGCCAACTGCTTCCAAGAATCACATTCCAAGAGTTCATCAACAATCACCAGATAGTTCAATCACAAATGCGGCAGTTTCTATGGGGGTTGGGAACCTCATTTATTCCATAATTGCGTTAGCTCTACTTTAGGTAGCTTGCGAGGAATGAGGAACGGAAGGATTAGTAAAATAGATGCTACGAATATATAAGAAATCTCTGAAGTATTCATTTAAAGAAGAACAATATATACATTTGGCATCTCAATCTATAGCCTCTCGTGTTATTGAAGTAATGTTAGAAAACACTAACAAATTGCACGCTCTACTAGTTATTACACAAGTAGTTAGTCAGACATGAGCGGTCCCTCTAGATGCGATCATTATTTACCAACTGAACTTGCGCAAAAGACTGATCAAGAAAATAGCTTTTGCTTGATTGAATTACACAACGTAAGGCATGTCATCTCATATAAAATCAATAATCTCCTCTATGATTTCATTTGCATACGCATCCCGTTTATCACGAGGAAGAGTGCTTATATGTTGCTTGGCAATTGTTAGCTTTTCGAATATTGTAGTTATTTCCGTTTCATTGGAACCTTCAAGTAATCCAGTTTTCATCTCTTCCAACTTTTTCAATTTATTGTCCCGATATTGATCATCATTACTCTTTTTTAGTTCCATATTCGACCACTCATGGGTTTCAAGTAATTCGATTACTCTATCTCTTCCAATTTTCTCACGATATTCATTCATTCCTTCTTCCATAAAATTGACAAACTCAAATCCATTCAGAATTACGATATCTTCAAGGTCGTCTAGGACATCTTGGGAAACAATAGAGTCGCCTGCTTCTATTGACGATGTAGCGACAACTGCCATGAACCCTGGCCAATCACCCTCCCCATCTGATTCCAAGGCCAACTTTATACTAGATAGTATTTCCATAGCCTGTGATATAAACTCGGCCGAGTCATGTTCCAAACTAAATGTGAATATGATCCCATCAAGGACCTCGCGCAATTCTTCGTATTCTTCACTGATAAACTCTTGTTGCCATTGTTTTAAATCTTCCAATTTGCGCTGATATGAACTAGTTATACCGCTGTCCCCTTTGGCCTCCGAGAATTCATCTACTAAAATATTAAGCTTGATTGAATAATATTTGGTAGTTAATGATGTTTTGATTATGAGTCCGGAATCGGACCCTTCTGCTGCTTCTTCCAGTTGACTCACATACTGAAAATCTTCTTCTTTACTTAATAACTGTGCTACTTTTACATTCCCGCTATAAGGAGAACCAACTATAAGAATATGGTTAGGTATCATCTGTCTGTTAACCAACTATGGGGTTATCCCACTAACTGAAAAATGCTCGTTCAGTGGAAAACCAAAAAACAAAAAAAAAGATAGAGAACACTAATCAACAAAATCCAAAAAATCATATTCAACTACAAACAGGAGGAAGCAAGGAAACCAAAGCGATTGAGAAAACAATGATCAATGGTGACAGCTCTAATTTCAATGGGACGAATTCCAAAACTGTACCTGTTGTAATGGTGAACAGCGACACCGCAATAGTCAACGATGGTACTAACTCTGGCAGTGTGGGTGTCAATAGTAATGGGAATGTCGGTATTGATAGTTTACATTTAGAGAACTTACTTTTAAGAGATGAAGACATCTTTCAAACATCGCTTAATTCAGAAGACTATTTGGAAAGTTTGGCACCTATAATCAAAGAAGCAATCAAAGTGAATGGATTATCCAATCTTATCATTAAGTTGAATGATATTGTTAAACAAAAGGATGAAGAGTTGAATCAAGCATCGATGGAATCAGCCGATGAAATTAATACATGCATTAACAACATTGATAATATTTATCAAGAGGCAAACGAGTTAAATCAACAATTTGTAGATGTGAATCAGAAACTAAACAAATCAACGTTTGAATTGATGCAACGAAAGAAGAATTATGTTAAATATAAAAATGTTTCAGGAAGAATTAATGAGACACAGGTTGTCCTCACGGAATGTATACAAGTCTTGGAATTGACTAACAAGATTTTGGAACTAATTAGACAAACGAAATATTTCAGTGCATTGAAGTTAATTGATGAATTAACAAGTATTCATTTACAAAAGGTGCAAGACTTTAGTTTTGCCAAAAAGATTGAGGATTCGATCCCGCATTTAACCAAAATGGTCAAGGAAGACTCCTTTGAGAATCTAAGTAAATGGCTAAGCTTAAACCTCGAACGGAAATTATTGTCCATTGGAGAACGTATATTTGATAATCTACGTAGATTACAAAAGAACTGGGAAGAAACCAAGGAAAACAACCGAACTTTCTTGCCTTACAAGCTCAATTCTCCGGTGGAAATGTCACTAAGGGATCCTTCAACCAATTATAATATATTCGAAGATGAAACATTACAGATTCCATTGAATAGTATTTATGATGCGATCTTAGTCTATCAAACCTTACACCAAAGCGACGCTTTGGTAAACTCATACCATAAGGAATGGATGAAGAAGTATAATCGAATAATATATCCATTGACACCGGCTTCCGTGACCAAGAAGGAAGTCGCATTGAACAATCAAGAATTGAGTGAATATTTACGCAAGATCAGTGCATTTTTCATAATGGACAAACAATTAAATTTAACGACCAAGTTTCAACTAAGAACAAATACCCAAGCTGATGAATTATGGGTCTCATATGTATCTAAATTGAAATCATTATTGATTTACAATCTCAAACGAAATCAATTTGATAATGTTGACTCGTTGAATCAGTTCAAAAATTTAGTTGGGGATTTCTTGCAGGTTATGGATAACTATGCTTATGATGTCAGCGATTTGTATGAGGTGATGATGCTAATGTTCAAGGACTATTTTGCTCCTTTGGTGGTGCAGGAATTTAGAAGTGAATTTATCGAATCCATCACGTCCGATCATTATATGCCACTTTCAGTAGATACTATGAGTGATTATGAAAATGTCATGAAAATTGTATGGTATCAGGCTGACGCTCCATTTGCACCTGAAAATGTTAAGAATGCCCCAGTTACATTCCCATTTAGTGAAGATTATGTTCATTATTGTTTTGGGATACGAAATTTATTAACTGAGGTATTGACATTTTTGAGTGAACATTATAACTATGAAATTACCGAGATTAACGAAATCATAGTACATAACATCATTGAATTGATTTTGAGTGATAAGAAAGGTTCTGGAATTGTGTATGATATTGAAGATTTTGTGAAGAAGAACATCAATAATAAGGAAATTGTGGTGCAGACGTATACAAATTTGGAGTACTACTTGTTCAGTCTTTACGAAGTTGGAAGAATGGTGAATCGGAAATTAAGACAATATACTGGGATGGGAATCCATAATATAGACACCAATGATACATTTACACTTCAAGCGGTAGAAAGGTTTAAAAACTTACGAAAATATTCCGAAGACACTATTTTCAAGATGGTTGATACTAAGATCAACGAATTGCTAGACATGGTTGAATACACCGATTATATCACTCTCGAAAAGAATACTGAAGCTAACTATTCGGTCAAAGATTTTGCTTTATTCTTGGAAAATATGTTTACATCGATTTTTTCCAATCTTCCGTCAACATTCAGAACGCTCGGGTTATTTAAGACTTATGATCATGTGTCTGAACATTTCTTAAATGTCTTGAAGAATGCTCCCTTTTATAATCGAACATTTGTTGACAATTTCGATTTGGATATCACCTATTTGGAAGAATCCATGAAGAACAATCTTCAAGATGCAACAATGGCCAAAGATGGAAACACAATGGCTTTGGAATCTACATTTACTCAATTGCGACAATGTATAAATTTACTCAAATTGGACAATTTTGAAGAGTTTACCAATAATTCTGCATTCAGAATGAGAAACTTCGATAGAATAAAATTGGACGAAGGTATGGCGTTAATAGCGAAAATAAAGGATACTCAACCGGGTGACAGGCGGCAAGTCAGCGGAGGTAGTTTTGGTCTTTTTGATGGTAGTGAAAGTAACAATTCGTCTTCTGGAAGTGGTGAGACATCAACCACTACTTCAAAATTGGCCCAATTCAAGACAAGGTTTAGAATAAGAAGTGAGGATTAGGGGCGGCGCTACCTGCCAAAATTAATGGATGTATTTACTGTTGACCTTTAATAATTATACAAATAGAATATCCCTCTATAAAGTCACTCCTCTTTCTTCCGAATTAACTCGATTAATTCTTCTTCCACCAACTAAACCACCCTTTCTTTGATTGCTGCGATGTCGTCAAGATTACTTTTCTTTCATCCACCAACTCCTGAATTCTTTCTTCCAACTCTTTAGCCCGTTGAACTAATTTTGGTTCCAACTCAGCATGTTCCAACTTATACCACGTTAAATGAAGAGTACAATACACTGTACCTGCAATTATAAACAAGTGCATGGCTGCTCTCTTAAACTGTGAAAGACGGGGCTTTGGAGTGGGTATGGCCATATGGGGTGGGTTACCTTCTGTTTTTGGTATGTTTATACTATACCATCTTCTTGTGGGTATCTTCTTGGACACATTGGTTATTCTCATCATGTTTGTGTATGTGCTCCCAGTGGTGGATGTGCTTGGGGTCAAGTTGGATGGAGTTTGGATCAATTAGTCAGTGATTTTGCTTACACTGAAATTTTTCTGGTGCAAATGGGATTTGAAAAAAAAAAAATAAAAAAAAAAATCATTCCACTATGGAATAGACCCCAACTGATTCTCTCTTTCACACACAAAGGAAGTTAACTTTACTCAAGAGCAACACTAAGATGATCGGATTAATAAGGGTCACTCCGTTGATGAGACAGGTGGCTATGGTTCCACCACGCACCAGTTTACTCACACTTCGCGCACCAGTATCTTTGGCACTTCGTTCACTTCACACATCCAGGATCAATTTCCAACAAGCGAACATAGAGACTCAGAAGGAAAGAATTGACCGATTAGTCCGTGAACGAGAAGAAAGACAGAGATTCAGAAATAGAACTGCTATATACTATGCTTGCTCAGTTGGGGTGGTATTCCTCGCCCTTGCATTCCTGGCGGTCCCTATGTATAAAGCCTTTTGTCAGCGTACTGGGTTTGGTGGGATCCCAATCACTGATAAGACGTTATTTACTCCTGATAAATTAATCCCCGTGGACACCAACAAGAGAATCAGAGTTCAATTTACATGTCAATCCTCGGGTATTTTGCCTTGGAAATTCACGCCTTTACAACGTGAAGTTTATGTTGTTCCCGGTGAAACCGCATTAGCCTTTTATAGAGCAAAGAATGTTTCCAAGGAAGATATTATTGGGATGGCCACTTATTCGATTACTCCAGACAATGCTGCTCCTTATTTTAACAAAATTCAATGTTTCTGTTTTGAAGAACAAAGATTGAGTGCTGGTGAAGAAGTCGATATGCCAGTTTTCTTCTTTATTGACCCGGAATTTGCAAAGGATCCTTATATGAGAAATGTCGATGATATTGTTTTGCATTATTCATTCTTCAAGGCACAATATACTGATGGGGAATTGGCTGCTGTCCCAGTTGCACCACATGGGGATGCCTCTAATCCGGCAACATTGTAATGAATGAGAAAATGAACAATATTGGTTTTATGATTTTATAATCTTGTATATATTTAACAACCGATTTTCACCAGTGATATGACCATGTTTGTATCGATGTAACCTGTAGGAGGTCCTGGGTAAATATTTTGAGGAACTTTTCGTGAGGTGGAGTAACTCTGCGAACTAGCGCCACGATCAAAATGAAATATCAGTACACGCCATGCTGCAATCGTTTGACCAAAGAACTAGTTCAAGGAATGTTACCCACCCAGAGTGAAATTTGACTACTCATTGATGAGGTTCTTTTTGGAAGCGGGGTGTTTAGTAATTGGGCGGCGATTGCAACGGTTGTCTCGCGCATTTGATATTTTCAAAGGCGTGCTTCCAAATCGGTTGCAAAACGTAGACCCCTTTAAAGGTATTGAGTTCTAGTCATCCAGTTGGGAGAAACGATCAAATAATAGGGATGACTATTAGCCTGTCTTGCACTACTTCAAGGGGGAACAGAGGAGGTATTTCGGGTTAGCTTGTCGATGTATTCGTAAACAAAGAGTACTTCACCCCTTGTATCACAAGATTATCTTCCCTGTAATTCATGGAATAACATATCCAAGGATCTTGAATTAGAAACGTTCAGTTAACAAAAAGGTTCAATCGCATGCTGGGGATGCCACCCATTGGTTGTAGTATTGGGAATTTACGGGTGTCATATTCAGTCACTGGTTACAAATCCAGGAAACATGTGCTACAGGGCAGATGTGTTGGTTGGCGCAGGAGGCATCTAAACGTTTTTTCAACAATGATGTGCTTACTGATAAGGGTTACCAGAGCTATCCAGTGCTTATTATTTGGTATCCACAGCAAAGAAGATCACATAGTGTGGGTACGCCTGAATGATACAATCAGAGGGGATGGTACTTTCAAAAGAAGGACTCAAGTAGGCGAGCGATAGTTGACCTTTACATAGTTACTTTGATGTAAATTTGATTACCTAAATCAAGCGCGATATTAGTTGGATTTAGCCACAAGTTCTAGACCAATTGCAAGGTGAAGCTGAAGACGATCACACGATTTGGGTGAGCAAACAAAAAATCCCGCTTAAAAAATAATATCACCACTAAGAATAATAATCGTAATAGACTTCGTATTTTTTATTTATTATTATATATTTTTTTTTTATTTAATTTTTTTTTTCTTCTTGCGTTCAAATCACAACTCGAGAGATTTTGACTTCCCCTTTAAAATGTGAGTGGTTTACCTTTAACCACCATCTTCACCGTCAACCTCATTTTTCCAAATAACACTTTGTCAACTTTCTAACGATCGGACATGTATCATCTTGCATTAATGGCAGACCCTCAACAAAGCAGTACTTGTTTTATACTGCTATGTTTGTCCTTACCGTCTTGTATTTGGGATCGGCAGTTTGAAGTTCCGCCTTTGTTCGCCATTTTTTGTGCATAGGAGTTTGATCTCCCAATAGGAGGCACGACTTTTTAGACAGACAGACCAAAAAAATAGGAGAACACTAAATCAACATCTATCTTGAGCATTTTGAACAGACTTGAGAAAGTTTTATCATTTAGGTTCTTGGCTATTGGATTCTATATTCTCAAGCACGAAGCTGTCTAGCCAGGAGCTAATTTAAGAAGCTTTCAAAGAGTAAACAATTCGCGTCTTTTCTCCATACCAACACACAGAAATAAAAATAAAAAAATCTGGGAAAAATAAAAATATTTTTATTTTCGATTTTGATGCATAATTATTTTTTACTTTCAATGGTTTGTGTACCACTTTGTTAGCCAGATTAGATCCAATCTTCAATAGTTAATGCATAGGTAAACATCCAAACTACAATAATACCTGACAAAATATGCATGAATTATAACCGAAAGAGTAATTGATAAATAATAAAATAATATTTTTTATCTGGGAATTAAAAAAAAAAAATCGACAAGATTTTCTTTTATAGGAAATCCTCATTTTAAATCAATTCTTCATCCTAACCCACTCACCCACTTCGCCCACTACCACCCCCCCCTTCTTAAACTTGTCTCGTGCTCAGATACTAGCAAGTGCCACTCGCTTCAACAATACAGTCATTCGTTTATAATTCCTTTTAACTAAAGGTTCCCACAACAACTACAACCATCACATCCGCATTCTTTACAAATTCAAGGCGGACACCATAAATACCACCCTGTCTGTTATCATAACCAAAACTACAATAGTCCCGAGAAACAAATAAGCAAATATCACTTTTATAAAATCCACCCTTAAACAAATACATGTCATACATTTCAGCTAGCCGATCTCTTGAAATAAGAGCAACATCCTCGTCGGACGAGGTTGATCGTGCATCCGATTATTGCGATACCCACAAGAACGATGCTCAATGTGAAAAACCAGTCAGTAACAATGCGTTGATCATAGCATTATCAATTGTGATACCAATAGTCTTAATTGCCGTGGTCTTGGGGTATTTCCTATATAGAAACTATCGTAAGGATAAGAAGGAAAGTATGGAACATGATCCTGACTTTGATGAGAACGGAGAAGCAACCGCATTGCCTGATGTATTTTATACCGGACCAACCCTCTTTAAAGCAGGGTACGAAAGTAAACCTGGCCTCAACCAATACCAACAAACTCAACAATATGATCAGCATAGTCAATATGACCAATATCAACAATATCCACCACAACAACAACAACCGCCACAACAACAATATCGGCGAGTACCATCACGTCAATCTTCGTACAATAATCTTTCAAAGCCAGATCCATATGGTTTTATGTTACCTTATCAACATCAACTTGGTTCGAAATCGTCCTTAGATGATTATTCAAAGAATTTCGCTGATCAAGGGTATAATACCCCTACGTCTGCTTCAATAACGCAATTGGATCAACATACGCAGAGATCACCTCCGAGATCTCATCTCCGTTTTGAACAAATCAATACTGCTCCACCACAACTGTATCAAATGGGCGATTTATCACCTGAGGGAAATTATATCGAAAAATTGCATCATAATCAAAATGATGATAAATTTCAATTAAGCAGCAATGCAAGTGATGATGAGACTGAACATACGGGAGTTGCTGATTTGAAATCATCACCTGATAGAGGAAATACTTCTCCGTTTGAAGATAATGAAGCCACCGTCACTGATACGAATGACGATCGTGATGATAATTCGCGAAATACTGGATATCCAACTATTGAAATAAATGGACCGGAAGAGGGGCGTCATGGTAATAATAATACTCTGGCCTATCATGAACCACCGAGAATTTCGCGATTTAATCTATTGAAAAATGACAGTGATGACGAGGATGATGATGTTGAGAATGAGCAATTGTCGGAACAACAGCATGAGGAACTCAAAAGAATGAGATCGGTGTACAAAGTCTATTTCGAAGGTTCTAATAACACCAACTCCCAAGAAAAACAACAATCACACACAGTCGATTATCCAAGGTACAGTACCACATCATCAACCTACGACCTGGCTATTCCTTCTCCATCAATCCCACAAATTGAAATCCAAGATGAAATCGAATATGCACAACAATTTAACCAGAATTATCAACAAGAATTTGGACAACCAATAGATCCACAATTATACCAACAAGTTCAAAAGCAACAATATGCAAACTATGTCCAACAACAGCGCCATAGTGTCTATAGAACCCAGCGTCAAAATTACTCACCAAGACAACCACCAACATCACAATTGAAACAATCAGCATCCCGTGAATTCTCTCCACCATTGGATACTGTCCCACAAGCAACTACTAAATTTAGATCCAAATCTCCACAAATGAATATAAAGCCATATATGCCGTTTGATGATTTCCAACAAGGTCAAGGATATTATGAGTCTTCCTATGATCAAAATCCTATCTCTCCACCATCTGCAACTCAAGTAGGTCGAAATTCGGTCGTTATGGTTAACCCAGTCACGGAAATTCCACAATCTCGAAAATTCAAGCCAGCCGGATCATTACCTCAGAATGGATCCCAAGGTCTGTTTGGAAGTAGTGAGTTGGATTATGATAATGATTTGGTTCCGGGAAGTAGAAAGAGTGATATACGAAGAGTTATGAATGGGAAGGCGTTTTAGTGAATGTTATAGAAGTTGTTTTGCCTGTGGCGTTTGTAAGTTTTATAGTGTAATGTATTATCGGTCATGATAGTTTGCTCCAAACTCAGTTAAGAACTCCAATGTAGATAAACATACCCAAATGAGTCCTCTGCTTAGTCTATCATTACCAAGAAGAAGGAACACCAACAACAACTGGATATTGGTGGCTGGGAAAATGTGGTTATATGTCACGTGATTGTTGTTTTTTCATCCAACCAAAATCCGCCAGAAAAAAAATTGTCAAAGATTCCAACAGAAGTGAAAAATCGGGTTTCATAATTAACCATAGCGGCCTTTTGATAAGAATTAACCACAACCAACAAAGTATGTCACGATTTTTTGAATGTTAAACGGAATATGCCAATGGAAGCCCTGAAGAATTTTGGATTAGGTGACTGAGGAAGAACCCATTGCATCTCCAGACGGGAAACTGAGAAAGATACTAACAAAATACAACCCAATTAGTATGTCTGACCAACAACAACAACAACAAATCACTACTCCATCTCAAAATTTATTAAATGAAAAGTGGGACGTCGTGTTGTCCAACGCCTTGATTAAGACCGGTTTAGGTTTTGGTGGTGGTGTCTTAGCCTCCATTTTGTTATTCAAGAGAAGATCTTTCCCAGTGTGGTTAGGTGTTGGATTTGGTTTAGGTAGAGGATATGCTGAAGGAGATGCCATTTTCAGATCTACTCATGGTTTAAGAACTGTGAAAGCGTAATTGTTTTGACGGAGATGAACCAACCTAGATGGGAAAATTATAAATAAACAATTCAAATCACCCTTAGATTATAACATACTTTTCACAACAACGGTCAATGGGAAGTGGGAAGGGAATGATCAGCTGAATGGCGTTAGAAAGAGTTCCTAATCCACAACTCGTTGTCTTTATTTAATTTGGTTTATGTTGGCATTTTATAAATCATATTTAGTCCACTTTTTATTATATTAGTATTACCTTTTTTAGTTCACCAATTAAAAGCTCATGTATCGGTCATTAGACAATTGTATATCACTAGTAACTTACCTCTGTGTAGACTACTTGGGTTGAGTCCATCAAAGTTTAACGGGTGTAGAAGAAAGGAACATTGATGGCATTTCTTTGCAACCAAAAATTTTACAACCCAAAAAAACCCGATCACAAGATTTCATCATACTCCATCATTGAGCCATCAATCATTATGGATGAAGCAATCAACAGTATTATCAACTCAGATGCTGATATCTACGGAATCCTCCTGATCCCACCAGATGCTACCACGCAGGAAATACGACGTTCCTATAGGCAAAAGGCATTAGTATACCACCCCGATAAACAAGGGGGAGATGAACATAAATTCAATTTATTGTTAAAGAGTTATGAAATACTAAGCAACCCGGAACTCCGAACTCAGTACGATAATCTAATTGCAGCAAAACACTCTCGAGAAGTTAATCGAGCGAAATTGGATGAATTGACTAGACGATTCCAGGACGAATTGAAGGCTAATGAAGATAAGGTTGCCCAATTACGTACGAAACGAAAGTGGGAGAATGACGTGGATAAGTTACGCGAAGAAGGATTACGACGGAGAAGAGAACGAGAGAAACAATTGTTACTGCAAAACGTGGAGGATAATAACGTGGTCTCAATTTATGATTTACCATTTGATTATGTTATTGGTGATTTCAAGAGTGTTAACACTAGTGTAAAATTGAAGTATAAATATAAACCAGAATTGGAAAATTTGATGAATGAGCACGTCATTAAGAAAATAATGCAGATATTTGGTCCAATTAGAGGAATAATTTTGAAGGGACATGATGATCGATATGCAACTGCTATAGTTGAATACCAAAACTATAAAGATGCTAAAGATGCGGCTCTGCATAACTATAAAGAATCTGCGAGAAGGTGGGATGGAACAGATGTAAGGAAATTGGCTAGTTTATTGCGAAGCTGTGAGCTTTTGTATGGTGAATCCCATGATTCTACAAAACATCCTCAAGTAACAGCCATATTAAAAGAATATTTGAAAAATGTCAAATCCGTATCTGACAATAGCCAATAGTTGTGTCAAGCAAAATATCTTGACCATGTACTGGTTGTCTTTTCTAAAATTTGGATCAATGTACGACTTACTACTAGTGTTTGGGAAAGTTACTTCCCAAGCTAGCAAGTACGAGGGCAGAGATCAACCATAATGAACTACCATTGATGGCAAATGCTTCTCTCCGTTCTCGAAAAGTCGATGAGTATTTCTACATGTCAAGAATTTCGTTATGAATATCCACACGTGCATTAATCGTCTCTCCATTTGACAAACACTTCGTCGGTTCTAAATCTTTGAGTACATACGGTATGCTCCAACTCATTGACTTGTCCAGTTCTATAACTTAATAACCCTGCATGGGCAATCATAATACCATTATCAATACAGAATCTTTCATCAGTGGCGTAAATCTGACCATTCTTTCTATCCTCAATCATTAACTTCATCATTTCTTGTAATCGCTGATTTGAACCTACACCACCAACAATCAACACTTGGTTACTATTAACATGGGCTAATGCCCTTTCGGTAATTTCCACCAACATACTAAACAAAATCTCTTGTAAAGAAAAGCACAAATCTTCCGCCGTAATTGGCTCGCCAGTCTCTTCATCAATAAATTGTTTCTTTTGCTTTCCAAACATATCCTTTGCAATCCCATCAATATGGGCTAATATACCCGACATGGATAAATCCATTCCTTTGACAGCATATGGTAAATTAACCAAATGTTTCCCCTTCTTAGCCATTTGTTCAATATTATACCCTGGAGCAGGCTCATTAGGAATCTTTAATGTACGCGCAAACCTATCCAAACAATTCCCAATGGCAATATCCAACGTCTCACCAAAAATCCGATATCGTTGTCTAGAATATGCAATGACTTGAGTATTCCCCCCACTAACATACAACACCACGGGGTTATCAGCCCCAGTAATCTCTCTCCCCATTTCAATATGACCAACACAATGATTCACTCCAACCAAGGGGATATTCCATAATTGGGCCAATGTTCTAGCAGCAAT
>JAKUCC010000090.1:0-28065 GCA_030563365.1 Hemisphaericaspora xylanilytica | reverse complement strand
GCAAACTCAACCAATCGTTTCTTCTTCCACTCGGAACATTTCCTAGCATACTCCTTCTTCGCCGCCGTACTACCTTTATACTTCTCCCTCTCATTATCCGACAATGACCGCCATTGATCAACCAACTCCTTCATCTCATCCATCGACTGCAAATAACTCTTCCCACTAACGTTATTCTGCTTAATAAAATTGAAAAATGAATTCAATGGCTGACGAGGCTTTGGAGTAAACACCTCAAACAACTGCAAATATCTTCGATAATTATATTCCATCAACCGCTCTTCGCCACCTACAAACCACAACCTCTCCCCCTCTCGTCTCTTCAATATCCGAACAGACCCATCAAACATATACTTCACCATAAACGCCACTCGATTCATTGGTGAAGGACCGTTGGGACGGAACACCTTATTCGAGAATTTTATCGCCGCAGCAATTTCGGGGTCGATATATGCGTGTTTTTGTTTGAGGAGTCGGAGTTGTCGCCCATTGGTGGGTAGGCCCTTGGTTGATGAAAGCCCTGTGTCGGCGACGTAGCGTCGTATGACTGCTTCTGGGAGTCGACGCACGATTTTGCTCACTTGTTGTGGGATTTGGGTTTTGATTGATGGTGGGATGACGAGAGGTTTAGGATC
Source organism: Hemisphaericaspora xylanilytica (assembly GCA_030563365.1). Classification (NCBI taxonomy): domain Eukaryota; kingdom Fungi; phylum Ascomycota; class Pichiomycetes; order Serinales; family Debaryomycetaceae; genus Hemisphaericaspora; species Hemisphaericaspora xylanilytica. The sequence continues at coordinate 27,430 of JAKUCC010000090.1, read as the reverse complement.
GGGGACGGGGAGATCGGGATCCGGGAAGGTCGATGTGAATCGAGCAATGATTGTGGGTTTGACGAGTGGTAGTAGTAGTGCTCTATTGGGATTTATCAATTGGTTGAATATTGTCATTATTGGGGTTGTAAAATGAGTGTTTGGGTTGATGTTTGATGAGTGTTCAATGTTTAATTAATAAATTTTTCAATTTTTCTGATGACTCCAGATTTGAAGAGTTTACCATCAAATTTATACATTCTATCAAAAGTTAATATATATATATAAATACACCTACATGTTAGCTAGAATCCTTTAATTTGTAAATCATCATGGGTCTCATTATCAACAATCGTCAATCCATGCTCATTCGCCAAATGTAGCACACAAATAAAACAATAACTCGTGGAAATATCCTTCGCTTGTTCAGGTTTATATACCTTATTGATATGTTGAACAATGTCACCAAACTTGGTGGTCTTTTCTTGCTTGACCTCCTGTGGTTGTTCCTCTTCGATTTCCTCTTTCTTCTCTATATTCTCCTTGTTCTCTTCCGATTTAATCGCACTCCACAAATTATCCTTCAATAATCTAACATCCACTCGTTTGGCCACTCTCGAGAAATTAACATATTCAGGTCGTCTTCGTCCCATAATCGGGGCATTCAAATTTTGAGCCTCCTCGTTGGCATTTTCCTCCTCAGCAAGAACTTCCTTAGCATCTCCCGAATTCAATTCAGGATCACCAAGAGATCCAAAAGCATCATTGAAATCTATCCCGCCGAAATCGTTATTATAATCTTCATTTTCCGCCTGATGGAATGAGTGTGCTAATCTTTCACGTTCTCTTTCCTCGGCTTCGGCTTCTTCATCTTGGATTTGATACTGTTCAGCAAAATAATTCTCATCCGTGACTTTATCAGGTATTGCCAGGTGTGGTTGTTGATGATGCTGTGGGTAGTGTTTCCGTCTTCTGTGGGTATACTTCATGATAGGTACTTGCTCTTTAGTAAAGAGGTTGGTTAATCTAGCTGATGAGTATTTAATATCATCGGGCAATTTGGTATTAACGGTAGTTTCCGATTTCTTGTGCAAGACATTTGGATTTTTCGGTATAGCAAAAAGGATATCTTCATCTGGTTCTTCCTCATCAAAAAAATCAATCACTACTAAATCCTTCTTCTTTCTGGATGTGGCGGTGGCAAGCTACGCCGTCACTGCCGCTAGCGGCCGACGTACTTGAATCATCTCCTGATTGATCGTTTGATTCACCCTTAGTACCCGGCTGATCAAGATTTCGTGACTTTTTAAATGCAGAAACTTTCCAATGCTCGGGTCCGCGCCAGTTTGATTTCATTCTTTCATCAAAATATGCCATCAAATCTTCATCCAATACCTTATTTTTTTCAACGGCAACCTCAGCATCATCATTCATCATAATATCATGTAGTACCGATTCATGGCCGCCTTCGTTTCCTGCACTACTATTAGCTGTACTCGCATCGCCATCACCGTTGCCATCATCATAAAAGTCCATGCCATACTGCTGACTTGCGGTATCATTATCAAACTCATCTGAGGAACCCGCGTTAGAAGCCCCGATTATTTCTTGGTTGTCGTTGTCATTCATTTTAGAATTGAACTCATTCAAAATGCTTCTGGCATTGCCCACATCATCAATTGCCGAATGGAATTCGCCAAGGGAGGGGCATATTGTTATGTGTTCCAATGAATCTTGCTCGTCTTTAAAGATGAAGCCTTTCAATGAATCGATGTTTATTGACTTGGCGGCCACTTCTCCATTCTCTGTTTCCTTTTCGGATTCTTCGATATTTTCATTATGAGCATTCGTGGTTGCGTCAAACACAACTCGCCCATTAGAATCGATATTCAAAGTGTTCAATAACAAGCACTTGGCACCACCTTCATCAAATTCCGCTAACGCCTTTTTAAACAATGGATCGATTGCAAGTTCTTGTTCGAATTTCTTGATTCGTATTTGGTCGAATGGAACTAATGTTGATGCTACCACTTTGTTTGTCTTTCTCTTCTTTTTGGCTTCCTCTTCTGTGTCATCCTCATCACCAGTACCGTCTTTCCTCTTGTTCTGTTGTTGATTTTCGCCTTCACCATCTTCTTCCTCGTCATCTTCCTCTTCGTCTTCCTCCGCATCGTCTATCAGTCCTGGTTCACCTGATTTCTTCTTAACCAACAATCCGCTCAATAATTTCCCCGTTTCTGAAGCTGCTGACTCGACTCTTGACAGGTATATCTTGACGCATCCATCCAATGTGGCACTAGCACGCTGGAAATTGATATTATCTCCATCTTTGATAACATTCAAATCGTGGAAATAATCAATCAAGGCAAATTGCCATGAATTTTTCGTGGTTATTTTATTGTCCGTTGACATCTTGATCCATTCTTCAAAGTTGGTTAAAATTGTTCGTTTATTCTCATTGAACCTGATTCCTTCTTCAAAGGATGCATCGATATTACCATCATCATCGGCTAGTGAACGACTCACGTGTCTATTTGATTGGGATATTATTCTATTCGATGATATGACTCTGTTTGCTACTGTTCCCGCTATTCCTGTAGGTGTTGCAGGTGTTGTAGTTGCTGATGTAGATGTTGATACCGATCTCCCGTTTTGGTGGCTATTGGCATTACTGACGTGCCTTTGCGTATTTTCTTTCGAGTGTATTCTTGTCCCCTTCTTGGATCGTTTCTTGGGTAATATTTGAGCAACTGACATGACAATAGAACTGTGAGGGGTGATGCTATCCTATCAGTTGTTAAGCATAAATGTAACCCCAAGGTTAGTAAACATGTGTTTGGCTGCCATTGAGTTTTTATTTTTTGTTTTGATTTTGGTTTGTCGCAAAATCTTTTGTTTTTGTCGCGACCAATATAATTGGTTGTCGCGACATTGGGCGAGTCATTAGAATGCCACCATCCTTCCTTCTCCAGTGCAAAACAAGAAGGTAAAGCTTATACTGCCAAGCATAAAATCGGGATTCGATCCCATGCGCTGGAGAGAATTATCTCTCGACATCCCATGCTGGGAGACCAATGTGAACCAAGTAAGACTATGGTACTTAGGAGTACATGTTCATGTTATTCATCCTGTATGATATATTGATAGTAATCCATTTCCGACTTTTCTTCCGAATCCCGATCTTATGGATGGGCCGGTTTTCTTCTCACACAAATAGAAGAAAACGATAGGCAATAAGAGAAGTCTCGTATTAGTAGAATGTCCTCCTCCACATTAGGTATCTCTCTCTGACTTTGTGTGATTTCATTGTTGATCATTGATGATCATGATTTAATCTATATGGTTGCAATCATAGAAATGTGCATGTTGAGGTCTATCACCTTGATGTATGGATGTTTGGATGTAATCTTGATTTTTTCCATGACATTCTCTCACACTACTTTATCCAATTGAGTCATTTTACACGACCAACTGGCAAATTTCCACGACTTTCAATTTACCACCAAAACCCACCCACACCAAAAGTTTGTCTCTTTTACCACCCACCCTTGAGGAGAACCCCATACATCTACACGCAGACTCACACACAAATGCATCCCTTATCAAGAGTAATATCCACTAGTGGTACTGGTGGTATTACTGCTAGACAAGCAGCTATGCTTACTGGCAAAAGAAACCCCTCATTTAATCAAACTTTACGATGCATTTCTACTTTAATCTCCACTCAACCCCAACTTATCAATCACACTCATCGCCACCCTAGCAACCAACAACAACAAGTGACTCATAGACCGCAATATCAACAACAATCGCAAAGGTTTGTCTCATCCTCATCCACCATCACGTTACTTCAATCACAAGAACAAATAGCCAACAATGAAATGGCAAACCCATTGGCCCAAGCTGAGTTTTATCGTTCATTATTGGCAAATAACTATCCCCACGTTGTGGTTGAGAGATATGAGTCTCCTGGTATAGCTGCCAATCCAGAATGTACTAGCTTGTATATTGCAGCTTTGAATAAGCTTGGGAAAAAGGGAAAGGCCGAGCAAGTTGCCCATCAACTTGCCCAGCACCAACAACAACACCCGCAAAGTCAACAGGCTTATGCTAGTGCTGCTGGCGCGGGTGCTGCCGGTACAGGTGGGGGATTCCCGCATGGATTTGGATCAAGATACGAACCGGTCCATGTTATAGTTAGTGAATCACCCTTGACAATAATATCTCGTTGGCTTAAATGGTTAATTCCTTTGGCATTGGCAACATATGGAGCAACTACTGCATTCAATTATCTTGTTGAAAATGGCTCCATCTTTAACAAAACAGAAGTTCAAGATAAATCGATAGATGTATCTCAATCAACTGTTAGATTTACTGATGTTCAAGGATGTGATGAAGCAAGAGCTGAATTGGAAGAAATTGTTGATTTCTTGAAAGACCCTTCTAAATTCACTGGATTAGGTGGGAAATTACCTAAAGGTGTATTATTGACAGGTCCACCAGGTACTGGTAAAACTTTATTGGCAAGAGCAACTGCAGGTGAAGCCGGAGTTCCCTTCTTTTTCATGTCGGGTTCAGAATTCGATGAATTATATGTTGGGGTCGGTGCGAAAAGAATTAGAGAGTTATTTAGTCAAGCACGTGAGAAATCTCCAGCGATTATTTTCATTGATGAATTGGATGCCATTGGAGGTAAACGTAACCCAAAAGACCAAGCATATGCCAAGCAAACTTTAAATCAATTATTGGTTGAGTTGGATGGGTTCAGTCAAACTGAAGGTATAATCATCATTGGTGCAACCAATTTCCCAGAATCGTTAGATAAAGCATTAACAAGACCAGGAAGATTTGATAAAGAGGTGATTGTTGATTTACCAGATGTCAGAGGTCGTATTGATATTTTAAAACACCACATGAAAAATGTGGAAACTGCTGACGATGTTGACCCATCAATTATTGCCAGAGGTACTCCAGGTTTATCTGGGGCTGAATTGATGAATCTCGTAAACCAAGCTGCTGTGCACGCATCCCAACTCTCCGCTCCTGCTGTTGATATGAACCATTTTGAATGGGCCAAAGACAAGATCCTTATGGGAGCCGCCAAGAAAAAGATGGTCATCACCGAAGAATCAAGAACTAATACCGCCTATCATGAAGCTGGACACGCCATTATGGCCATGTTCAGTAGCGGTGCTACTCCATTATACAAGGCTACAATCCTTCCTCGTGGTCGTGCATTGGGGGTAACGTTCCAATTGCCAGAGATGGATAAACACGACATGTCAAAGCGTGAATGTTTTGCTAGGTTGGATGTTTGTATGGGTGGTAAAATCGCCGAAGAAATGATCAATGGGAAAGAAAATGTTACATCTGGTTGTTCATCCGATTTGGCCAATGCTACTAGTGTTGCCCGTGCCATGGTTACATCATATGGGATGAGTGATAAGATTGGCCCCGTGAGATTGAGTGATGATTGGGAGTCATGGTCACAGGAAATCAGAAGTTTGGCAGATAATGAGGTACGTGACTTTTTGGTTGAAAGTGAAGAAAGGGCTCGTAAATTGTTGTATGACAAACGAGTTGAGTTGAAGCGGTTGGCAGAAGGATTGTTGGAGTATGAAACTTTGACCAGGGATGAAATGGACAAGATTATTAAGGGAGAACCAATCAATAAGGAGAAGACAATTAGTAATACAGTTATAAAATCAAAGAGTAGTGATAAGATAAAGGATATATTAAATGAACCAATCCCAACTGCTTAATTTAGTAGTTAGGGTAGTGTCAGTGATTGTTTTTGTTACATTTTGTATAGCATAATAAGTTTAATTTATCTAACGTTGTTATTAAAAAGAAAAATGCATTTGTAAATAGTGTTTTATGAAATAAGAAATGATCGAAAATGTAAGAAAAGTGTAGATATATTAATGTTCATCAAAAAATGTCAGCAAAATTTTTTATTATCAATCTAAAACGATATACATCTTTCTAAGTAGACCCACTAACAACCAACTTTTGTAAATGACTCATAAATACTTGTAAACTAACATCATCAGTCAATACAATTGCACCAGTTGCCGCACCATACTCAGAACTATTATATGTAGTTGAAGGATTCAATTTCGAATACAAGAATCTAGCCTGAGATCCCCCTTCTTCAGTATCAATGAATCTTGGTAATGGATATCTATCCACCAACAACTCGGCTGCTTCTTGCTTTGGTTCTTCCAACATAGTTTTGAAATTTTCGTATTCAGGTTGATCTTGATATCCTGCTTTACGCCATTGTGCAATGGTCTTACCATGATAAATCAAAATATGGAAGAATGTATCCAATAACAAAATCCGGTCGTCTTTGATCGATACCGAATCTAATAACACTGGTTCTGGTTCGCCATCAAGACTGAATGATGTCAAGGTAGGTTGGATCATAATTAATGAATTGTTAGTATCTTCAGTCAAGAGAATGTGTCTATAAAAGGCCGTTTCATCGGGCGAGTTATTAAACACTTGTAAGAATTGGGATCTTCTCAAATAGTAAATGAATTGAGGATATAATTGGAATTGTGGACCCAATCTAAACGATTCTTCTTGATCTTTTCTATAATCGGCAAATTTCTGACATAAACGAATCAACATCCTATCGATCCATCTCAAAACATCAGCACCATCATCTTGTTCTGCTTTGAATAAAGTCACACGAGCCATCAACACGGCAGCAGCTTCTTGATCAAATGAATTTGTCAAAGTTTGTTCGTCACCAGTTAAGAAATTGGAGATGGTGGTGACCCTGATACGATAAGTACCAGAAGAATGTTGATAATGGGTAATAAATTGAATATAACTTTGGGAATTTTGAGGTAATTGTGTAGCATTAACAACGTCAAAGAAAACGGCATAGGTATGCTGTGGGGAAATCGCACATAATTTATATTGGGATGTTCCACCAATACCTAATTCATTTTCAGAAACATTTGATGTCTTCACATTTAACGATGAAGCATGACCAATTAATCCACTTACTTTCAATTCTCGTGATGTCTTGATATCAAATGTACCATTGAATCCCATCAAAAGATAACCCTCGCTGTCCTTATTAAACAATCTAAGGAATGATTGTTTAAAGATCGAAGTCGTGAACGCATCCGATAATAACAAAGTACCACCGGTTGAACTACATAAATTCTTCATTTCCAACATCCCAATTTGGTCATAACAACCAGCAAACACATCAATTGTATGAGAGTTCTTAACTGCCTTAAGAGCAATTGAATCATAAAACTTTGATGCCTTTTTGAAATGCTTAGCATTATCCTTATCGATATCTGAATGGGATCTAATTGGTTCTTTCAATTGAGGTCCAACAATCAACCCTGGGTTTAATGTACCTGGACCAGCCGAGAATAACATAACTCTAGCTCCAAATCCTGGGAAAGTCAATCCTAATAAACTAGTGGCAATATTAAGGGCACTACCAGTTGATCTTAAAGCTCTATCACCACTGGCAATTGGCCAAGGGTCTTTGCCCAATTTTTCCAAGGTTTGAGTCAATTGACATTCGACATCTTCAACAGGTAAGAAGAATCTTGTTAATGAATTGGAAAACTGTGGTGGTTGTTGTTGCAAATTACGTTGTTGTTGAGCATGGGCCATTGGGCGATTCAACATTTCACCAATTTGTTTGTCGGTATATTCTTTATCCCCTCTAAATATATAAGATCTTGCGATATTTTCTGAAGCCAAATCATGAACTTGAACCATAGTACCAAAGGTGACCAACGCGATCAAGGCATTTGGTGGTAATAAATTCAATGAAACAATCAATGTATCCTTTAATGCCTTCAAATTGTCTTCATCCTGGCATAAATCAATGACAAAGAAGAAAATTGGTGGGTGTTGTACTGGTCTGGCGGTGATATATTCAATAGTGGAACTGGTTGGTTGTAATTCAATTGGTAAATTTTCAGGACTTATCCCATGATAATGGGCTGGCAATGGGTTTCGATAAGCACAAATAGGACAACGCCAGAAACCAGTTGGGTCAACCGAACAATAAGGGTTAAGAATAGCTTTACATGTTTGATTAGAACAGAAATTTGGATCATAAGCAGCAATTGGTAAATCGTCTCTCAATTTCAATGGGGTATAAAGTGCACCTGTTGGTACCACAATTTTGCCTGCCTCTACTTTAGTAGATGGAAACGCATTCCAGGCAAAACGTACTCCGTTGATATCTTCCGTTTCTTCAAAGTCCATTTGATTGATGAGTGTATGTGTGTGGGGATATACTTTGGGTATGCTGTAACCTTATGCCTTGGCTGTAAAGTTGAGGTTTGTCGAAGGTTTTGTCAATTTGATTTGTTTGGTAGTGTACGTGTGTTCAAAAAGGGATAATGACAACACACAACAAATTTAAGTCACGTGATTTCATTTCAATTGCATTACCCTTGATCTGCATAGGCACATCAGATAGACAGCAAAATGGTACAATAGTTCAGAAAGAGCGGGTTATTGACCAAATTTATAAGTATTTAAGTCCTCTCAATCAGGAAGACTTGTTGTCTTGTTCTGGTTAGATTAAAAACACGAGTTTCTTCATATATTTGCAGCTGATTAGGAGGAAAAAAATTGCAAATTTTTAACAAAATTAGAATGAAAATGTGGTTAAAGGTTTCGTATACGATCAAGTAGACGTAGAAATAGGACGTTGGTGGTGGCATACTATAACAGTCTCAATTCTTGTTATACAAGACGACCCCGTCTTTTGTCTAAAGAATAATAAATATATAGAATCGCCAATGCGATTTATCCTCGACCTATATCTTGAACACACTTTCAAATAGATATAAACACCATCCCTTACCTACATCCACCAAACTAACTCTCGTGCCACCCTCAAAACAAGAAATAATGAGGAAACCCCATTTCCAAAAAGAGAAATGAATTTTCCATAAATCTCCCTCACCCCACCCTCCCCACATACATTCCATTCCATTCCAAGATATTTTTTTTCTGTCATTCCAAATTTTGACAATGTTGCAATTTCACCATCACCATCAACAACAACGTAACCCCCCCAACGGTCATCGCCAGGGGGAAAGGTGGGGACAACAATCACCACACCCTTGACACGTCCTAGAAACGGCCAGGTCGAAATATGGTCAATTTTGAACTTTGCTGAAGATATGTATATGGCCAAATAGCCAGAAGTTGGGAAAACATAATTCATATTGAGCATATAAAGAGGTTTCTCTCAAATTCGGGGTGAAAATTGTGAAAAATGGTTCTTGTAGGAATGGCTTAACAATAGGGATGTGCTTTATTATTTATTATTTATTATCATTTCATATATTATATTTACAAATACGGGTCATATCTATAAACCAAGCCCCTCGCAATCCTCCCATGTCATCCAACTTCTCTCCCCAACTCCTTCTTCAACCCCTCTATATCAGCTAACAACGCCCTGATATACCTCAGTGCCAACTCAACGGTGGTGGCTTTACTAGGAATAGCAACCTCATCATGATACTCTTGTGGTATCAAACTGCCCAATTCATGCACCGCCATATTCATTCTATTTCTTCTTCCCTGCTCGGCTAATTTATGCAGCGCCTTTTTGGCTGCAGGTTTTTCCTTCTTGACTCCACTACTGATACTGGATTTTCGGGATACGCCAGTATTCATTGAATTTGTAGACGTGGATGAAGATAGTTGGTCGTCGTTATCGTTGTCATCGAGATTTTCTTCTTCATCTAGTCGCTCGGCAAGGCGTCCCATTGTGAATCCCATCAACGGCGTCGCTGAAGGATTTCGCACCGTAGTGGACGAAGGGTTTGTTGTTGTAGTGGTGGTGGTGTTAGTGGTTGTAGTCGTAGTGCTGCCATTGAGAACTATTGGCTTCCCGTTTGGTGGTAGCATCGGCGTCGTGGATTTGCTGCGTGTAGAAGTACTACTAACACTAACACTACCACTGCCAGTGACAGTATCTTCAGTAAATGAAGACAGTGGGAGTTTTTCAATTCGGGGTTTCATCGACGCACTATTATTAGCCAGTAAGATGGGTGTACCATGAGGAGTTCTCCGTTTGTATGATGACGACGACGAAGATCCCGGCCCTTGCCCTTCATTACCTGCTGGACCGTATGCAGAAGTTGCTGATCTCCTCCTATTATCACTTGGTGTTGTAGTTGTCGATTGTTGCGCCATCAACGCGGGGGACGTTAATGGTTCGAACGCAATCTGGGTTGGTGGTTGATAGTTGGGGCCTCCACTACTGCCTGCACTACTTCCACCTGCTGCCTTTTGGAGAGGAGTGACCGATGGTGATGCCAATGGGGTGAATACCACATCGGGTCGGATGGTGGTGTTGGCATTGCCGGAAAATATTTTCAGGTTTTGTCGATGATAATAGTGTTGATTATTATAAGATCGTTCATTTTGACCAGGTAGCATCGGAGAAAACAAGTTGTTCGCATTTGATTGTGTTTGTTGGTGGTGGTGGTGCTGCTGCTGTGACAGTTGTGGTTGTGAGTGTTCTTGAGAAGGTCCCAGTCCACCATCTCCTTGCTTATTTACAGCTAATAAACTGGGCGTTTCTTGTGGTTGTTGCGTAGGTGGGAATGCTGACGAAGGATTATCTCCAAAATCGTAATCATCGGGAAGCATAAAGTTCATAGCCTCAAGTCCAAATTCATAGTCTTGCGGTGGCGGTGGAAGTTGTGGTACTACATTGGAAGACGATTCTGCAAGATGTGACTGGTCACCATAACTTTGATAATGTTGTTGATGGTCTTGTCGATTTTGGGGTTGTTGATTTTGTTGCTGTTGTTGCTGCGGCTGTGCAGGTTGGGGTTGTTGCGTATATAAGTTCGGGTCAAAATGGTTAAAGAATATCTGTTCTGTTTCGGTGAATCCCGAGGGCGTGTTTCCATTATTAGTTAGCTGAGGTGTTGATGTATTGGAAGATTGTTGATCAAACCTCATATTATTGTTATTGGTGTTGTTGGGGGTCGAGTCAAGTGTATGATGTTCTTGTAAATGGTGGTGCGGTATGTTCTCTGATAGATCGTGATGATAAGGAGATGACTTGCTTGGAAATCCACCAACTGTGTTGTCTGCAAATGTATTCGCCCAGCCAGTCAGTTCCATCGCTATATTATAATGAGTAATGATGGTGATGAGTTCCTTTTGGTTAATTTCGGTTGATTTATGTTACCAGTTGCTAATTTCGTAAAAAATGTAACCCCGACTCTTCTTTGGCTGTGGGAACAGGTGTGTGATGTGTGTTACCTGATGATGGGTAAAGGGGTGTGTGGTTTGGATAAATGTGTAAAAGCGTGTACTTGTACTATACAGAATAGACGAAGTATTATCCAAGGTAGATATATATATATATAGAGAGAGGTCATTGTATAGATAACTTGATGGATATTGCCCATTTAACATTTAAACTACAAGTAAATTGGTAGCACTGCAATTTTTTGAATCCCACGTGGATTATTTGTAAAAAAAAAAAAAAATAAAAATAAATTTTTGCTTAATTCTTCTCACTTGATTGAGCGGCTTAAAATATGCACTTCATACTACTACAACAACAACCAACTTCCACCTTCAATTTAGTTTGTATTACTGGTGCCCTTCGTCTTTTTGCTGGCTTTCATGCGTTTGGTGATTGCACGTGATACTTAAAGTCAAGTTTTTTTATTAATTTATTCAATTAAACAATGAAAAAACGGGGCTTTATATAGGGGGATCTGCGCGTCTGATTTGTCCTCGGAAAGGGTCCCCCACCAGGGTGTTCAACTGTTCCAATAATGCTACTGAAAGAAACAAGCTATCAGTTGAAGTAGTACACTCGCACGGACTGATCGGTAGTCTGTGTAAATCCCCCTATTCTTTTTCGTTTCTGGATTTAATCAAGTTGGCTCACCCGCGCGCGCCTATTAAATCTATAGATAGTGAAAATTATCCGTTGATCAATTAGAGCCCAATCTAATTCCCGATTTGGAAGTAAACCATATGTGAACTAAAAACAATGGATTTTAGATTGATCTCTTTTGAAGTAACCGTTGAATCACTATCCACGTGGCTCACTCTTAATTTAATGTCGCCTTTTAAAACAAATGACGAGGATGTATACTTTGAAGATATAAGTATGCTTAAATAGCCTATGTATAGGCTATAATGTTTCAAAAGAACATTATATTTCCATTTCCGTGGTGAACAACTGTTTCTGTTCACTTACAGTGAAGTTACCCTTTCATGACTAACCAAATATGATAGCAGATTACATATTAGATAAACAGAAATCGACAGAGATACTGAAAGTTCTATTCAAAATAAACCAGAATGATCTAATGAGACACCATCGGAATGCTAATCAACCATTTCTATCCTGAGTAGGACGCGTCTTATATACTAAACTTTTAGAATAAGTTGTAGATGTACCAGTCAGATTATAATTATACGTCACTAGTAGATATCACAATAGGTAAAAGCCTTTCCTTCTTGAACTTTCAATTATATAATCAAAGTGTCTTGGCATCTGTTTGGATTTCCAAACAGGTTCAACTTTTCTAAATTTCACAAAATCAATTCAAGAAGACCACACACAATAATGACGTAATGGAATATCAACTGTTTCTCGATGAGAACAAGATTCACTGCAAGAGTAGTACCGTTCTTTGGTGATGTAGCATCCTTTAGCGATCAAGGCGTATAAGGACTACTTACAAGCATTTTCCATCACACGACAAGACATATTTGGAAATGGGTTTTGTACCACAAATTACAATAAGAACACTTTGGCTTCCTCTTGGTTACCAAGAGTAGTTATAAAGATAATTCTTGAAACTGTACCTCACAGTTTTATACTCAGGGGTATACATGCATTTATAGATCTACCGACAGACTAAGATTTTTTAAAACTCGCTATTGCAACCAAAGGTCAATTGCAGTTCCAAAACCCGAAAGCATTTACTTACTGTTATCTAAACAGACAACACCTAGTAGTCAAGTTAGGACTATCTCGTAGTTGATTTTCCGCTTCTCTGTTGATTCCCTTGTCAACGTATACTATGTATGTATGTGTGTGTTATGTGTTATGTGTTGTTAGTTAAGTTGTAGCCCGCCTTGCTTGCTGACTTGTTTTTGGTGGTTGTGCTTTGTTGATTTTTTGTTAGAGTGTGTCTTTTTATTTTGTTCTTTGTGGTGGCTTTTATTTGTTTTTCCTTTGCTGTTTTTTTTTTTACAACCAAATTGCTTTCCATCAAGCAATCATTTCTCCAACAGTCAATTAATTACATTTGCTTTGTTAGGGCAGTTAGATTACTCATCAATCTATCAAAGAAGTCACTGGTAGCACACAATGGTAGAAGAGACCAAGCACATAGACAACAATAGCAGTAACAATAGCATGAACAATACTACACAGACTATACAGGTAGTGCTACCTGCAAAACAACAATCAGCAACGAAACCTGACAACCAAGAACATGATAGCATTAAGCACCAGGGGACACGTATAACCCCCTCCTCTTCATCATCCTCAATACCCTCATCATTGTCACAACAATCAACAATGTCGTCTCAACAGCATAGAAATAGCTCAGGGGGAATGGCCAGTAGAGCACTATCTCCATCAAATTCAAATACACGTATCAAGAAGCTAATCACTGCGACAAATGGTTCCAAGCATTCAACAATAGCTCCCATGGCATTGTCTCATGGGAGTAACCCTTCGTCAGCCAAACTGGTAAGTATAAAATCACCGAAATTGGCACCATCAGCAAATATGAATGCATCCGGGAATGGGACATCTGCATCAATAATACCAACCACTTCATCGGGATCGACGACGGGTCAAGCGGGTACAAGATCGAGATCTCGTTCATTTTCACAATCGCATTCAAATTCCCATTCAATCCATACTCAATATTTGGCTCAGGAAAAGGCATATATACGTAAGATTAAGAACCAGCTTGTCGATGATTATTATACAAAGGGGATAAGCGGAGCAAATGAATATTTAGAATTTGGCAAGAGAAAACGCGATAATGAGATGTTTGATGAAGATGACTATGAATATGCTGAAGAAGATTATGAAGATGATGAAGATGAAGATGAATTAGATTATGATACTTCAAGCGAGAATATGAATGATAATAATGCAAATTTATTGATTGATATGGATGATAATGATAAATACCAAATTGATTATTCATTAGCGCTTTCATTAATGAAGAACTCAAACATTAATAACATATCTCAAAAGAATAAGAAGAAACCACGAGCGGGATTAAATAAAGATGATACTGACGATCCAGCAGTGATTGAACGATTAGAGTGGCAATCAATGTTAACAGCTGTATTAACAGGTGATGTTGTTCGTTCGGAGAAAACTAAAGTCATTAATAATAGTAATCCGGAAAATTCGCAAGAGTCATACATTCATGCAACGTTTAAAGACAGTTTGTGGTTTGGCATCAATGCTAAATTGCTTAATCGTACCGAAGATGACCAACGGAAAATTATCGCATATAGGCGAACTCTAGTCGATCAATTGATCGAAGATGTAATGAAGTTTGAAATTAACTACCTGGAACCAGTACGAAATCAAGTTGAAGCAATTCTAACCAAATATGATCAAGCTTGTTCATTATGGAAAACTTTAGAGGATATGAGGAATGATAAACCAGCTTGTAGAAGCATAGAGTTTCAGAATAGAATAGACGCACTAACTGCATGGCTATCGATTACTGATGCGATAGCTAGAGAAACGACATCATTGAAGCTTTGGATTGGTAATGATGAATTGGATATCACCAAGAGTCCGGTTGACAGTGGTACAACCAATACAAGCGATACCAGTCATTCTGATAAACGGATGAAGAAGATATTCGATGAAGATAACAAATCACTAGCAGAACGATTAATGAAGGAGAAAGATGTACATACTATCTTCAGAAAGAGAATTTTCAAACCAATCTCACCCTGGATGATCAAATCAAAAGATACATATATTAGACTCGGAACCATATTCGAAGCGTTGAAATTACCCGATTACATTCATGATTTAATTCAAATTTGTATTATACCTATGCGATTGATTAAGGAAATTATAAATGTTCGCTTAAGTTATGCCATGAAGTTGCATAATCCAACCTTAATGATGATTGATCAAATGATTGAAGATTTTAAGTCATACATAACTATTGCATTAGAGGTAAAACTGGGAATCCTGGAGTATATCAAAACTGACGAACTGCGAAATTGGATCCTTACGGATTTATTTGATAATGAAATATCTGATTTTGACACGGTGGTACTTCAATGTGTGCGATATTTCCTTATACTTCTTAATCGAAAATTATTAGATAGCTCACGATCGCCAAACAATTTCAGAACATTTAAAGAACCTGATGAATTAGAAGATGCGTGGGAATTCCTCCAACCTCTTGGCGTCCATATTGATGGTGGGAGTGTGGTGGTGGCGGAGCAAATCACTTTACTTACCCTGAAACTTATCCATCGACTCTTGGCATATTTTAATACACAAATCAGATCACCACCAAGCGGATCACAAGATTTGATGAGATGGTATAGTTCGACCACTGAGAATTTTGGTCAATTGAGAAGAAAACTAGCGAGATTTACTGGAGGGATATCGCGAGATTTTACAAATTCGCTAGTTTTCGATATACCCAAATCCTCCATCAGCAATAATACCAAGAATTTGTTGGATCTTTTGAAATCTAGCAATCATTTTTTGGTTTATACCGGAACATTAGAGTCTCTGGGGACATATTTCTTTGCCAGTCCAGATTTATTGGGTAAAGAAAGTGAGATTATGAAATTGATTGATGGTTCATATATTGGATTAAACAATAAACGTGTTCCGGAATTTTCCAATTTATTGAATTTGGTCTCAGTGAATTCGGAAGAGATGATAAATAGGGGTAGTACAGTGGTTGGTGACAATGACGATGGTGAGGACATGATTGGTGATGTTAGTTCATATTATTCATATGTAGTGGCATTATGTCCTTTGAAGCCTATTGTTTGGGAGGGACCAGTTGTGAATATCACCATTGATGCCGTTCCTATTACTGATGTCAAGAATGGTCAATTGTTGCTTATTACCAGATTACCATACTTTGAGCTTCACATTATTAGGGATCACTTTCTCGAGCTTATGAATGAAGTATTTATGATCCCTGGTGGAATGAAACCTATAGAGCAAAGATGCTCCTTGGCCAAAGTGCATCATGAATTAACAAGAACCAACAAGACATTCTTCAAAATGGGATTAGCGGTTTTGGATTCGGTTAAAATTGTGAAGGAAAAGGTTAAGAAATTGAATCCTAAAGAAGGTGAATACCAGACATTGATTAATAATTTATTCATTTATGCTCGCGATTATGGAAAAAATACCATTCGTAATTTAGATGCTAGTAGGAAATCTACCATTATTATGAAATTGATTCAACTTTCGATTGATTGGGTAAGTTTTATTTGTGATGATTGTATTCACACTGATAGAAAGACGTTTAGATGGTGTGTCTTGGCATTAGAATTTGCCATGGACATGACTCGAGGGTTCAATGTCCTTGTATTAAATGAAACACAGTTTTATAAATTGAAAGCCAAAGTGGCGAGATGCATGTCTTTATTAATTTCTCATTTTGATATTATGGGAGCTAGATCAAGCGAAGCTGAAAAGAATCGATTATTGAAATGGACCAACCAACGACACCAACAAGGCATTGGCAATTCCGAAGATGATGAATATATTGCCAAAGTCTATCATGAAGAAGTCATGGGACATATTAATGAGATTGAAGAATATAGACGTGAATTGCAGGAGCAATTGCAATCAGTCGGGAGAGTGTTAGATGTAAGTGATTTAGAATATCAATTTGTGACGTTGTTGGCGTCATCATTCTCGAGTGTTTCGATTAGATGGCAAAAGGGACGATTTATTGGTGGTGGAACTTTTGGTCAAGTATTTTCGGCAGTTAATTTAGATACCGGAGGAGTAATGGCGGTTAAGGAAATTCGATTCCATGACTCACAATCGATTAAGAATATTGTTCCTTCAATCAAGGAAGAAATGAATGTTTTGGAAATATTGAACCATCCTAATGTGGTGCAATATTTTGGGGTTGAAGTACATAGAGACAAAGTTTACATCTTTATGGAATATTGTGAAGGTGGCTCATTAGCCGGATTGTTGACATATGGTAGAATTGAAGATGAAATGGTCATCCAAGTATATACATTACAAATGCTTGAAGGGTTAGCATATTTGCATCAATCGGGTGTGGTTCATCGTGATATCAAACCAGAGAATATTTTACTTGATCATAATGGTGTTATTAAGTTTGTTGATTTCGGGGCAGCAAAAGTGATTGCTAATAGTGGTCGTACTCGAGGCGGGGCAGCCACCAAATCAATCCGAGCATATGGTGACAATATGAACAACAATAACAATAATGCCACCACCAATAACAATAATAATCACCTCAACTCGATGACTGGTACTCCGATGTATATGTCTCCAGAAGCAATTACGGGTACAACGTCGGCAGCTATTGAACGGAGTGGGGTGATAGATATTTGGGCACTTGGATGTTGTGTCTTGGAGATGGCAACAGGTCGAAGACCATGGGCGAATCTAGACAATGAATGGGCGATTATGTATCATATTGCCGCTGGTCATAAACCCCCATTGCCTTCGCCTGATCAATTAAGTGAAGCAGGTCGACACTTTGTTTCTCGATGCCTAGAGCACGATCCAATGAAGCGTCCTAGCGCGGTTGAATTGTTGAGTGACCCTTGGATGGTTTCGATTCGACAACTTGCGTTTGGCACCGGTAGTGGAGATGCACTGGGTAATACCCCATCCTCAGAATTTGGAAGTGCAAGTGAAATGTTAGAGTGATTATACATAGCAATAATGAATATATATTTATTATATTTACACAGTTTCTTTACCTCCCTCCTTCCTTCCTTCTTTCTCTCATTTATATACAGAAATCACACCTACTTTAACTCTCTATCAAAATATCCTTTAATTTCATCAACGACATCTCCCTTAAGATTAATATATCCAGCAGTTTTATCCACTTTAGCAACAATTAGGTCTGGGTTACACTTCAATAAATCGCGACTAAGTTGTTCAACATCCCCCTGAATTCGTTTGATCTCAGTTTGGATCCTCGTGTTTTGCACTTTTTTATATACTGGCCAATGCAGGAATTTAGTCTTGGGGATATAGTAATTGCCAATCCCGAAGGATGATTGGGGTAATTGCGCCGGGGTTATTGATGACAATGATGGGATTTTGTAGATTGGTTCGGCGATGTCCGGGCGGATGTGGGTACGTTTGACCGTGACGAGGATTCTTTGGGTTGGTCTCATGATGGGTGTGGTGGTGGTGTCTGGTGGTGCCTGGTGGGTATGATTGATGGGTTGATTGTGATTGGTTTGGGTTGTGGAAAATTTTTTATATGGTGAGTGTTAAGAAAATGAAGAATGTCGTGCATGGAAAAATATTGATGGTTCAATACGACATATGTCGCATGAAATAAACCAGATCACTAAGGCTGGCATTACAGGTTTGGTACTAGAGGTTCCGCGAATAGTCTAGCCATATGTATCTATTTATATAAATATGTATTAAAAATCCCCATCTATAGAAAATTGTTTTACGTTACTTGGAAAATTCAATCTATAAATTCTCATGACTTTTCAAATGTCGATTATAACTTGACTTCTTGTCAAATTGTTCCCCACATACGTCACATACAAAACACTTTGTATGAACCTTCATATGTTTATTTAAATTTGAGCTTTCACTAAACCGTTTCCCGCATCCTGGCCATTTGCATACCAATGGTTTTTCTCCACTATGTACCCGATAATGTATAGATAATGAAGAACTCGTAGAAAAGCGTTTGCCACATTCTCTACATTCAAATGGCTTCTCTCCACTATGAACACGTAAATGTTGCTGCAATAAACCTTCCACTGCAAAACATGCTCCGCATACCTCGCATTTATAAGGTCGATACTGGGTATGAATATGGATATGGCGAAGGAGTTTTTGTCGTTGTGGGAATACTTTTCCTTTATGACGGTCACAGCCGATCCAATCACATTTATACACCGATTTTCCGGACCCAATGTGATCGTGGATAAGATGGTCTTGGAGATCACCAGCCGATGAGTGAATCCGATTGCAAGAAATGATGTTTCCCTGGTCGTCGACGCCAATTTCCCAATGACACCTGAACTCGGGATCCGGAGGAGATGAATTGGCACCAGCTGATTTGTTGGATCGGGAGGATGCCCGAGGAGGTTTTGGTATTATCTTTATGGAGGTTATGTTGACATTCTTGGTGGATGCCGTCGATGGTGGAGTTGGTTCTTGTGAGGGTGGTGTTTTAGTAGATGCGGGTGTAAGCGCGAATTGATGTTGTTGATTGGCTAGGGTTGGAATGGGGCCATTGTGGCGATTACTGATAACTTGTTCTTTGTGGGAATTTAAATGATCGACCAACGATTTAAAATCCGGGTTTATGTAATTACAATCTTGCCATTCACAATGATATTCTGTATTGTTCTTTGGAGCTTGGCTAATCGGTTCATTCTCAACATGCTCATCAAGAATGTGATTAAGAAATGTTTCATCGTTAAGTTTCTTGAAGCACTTTTCCCATTGGCAAGGAAATTGTGAATTTTGCATATCTGATTGTGGGATATCATATTGTGTTGTCTTCTCGGAGTTTTCCAACTTAATAGTACTGTTGTTGCTGTTATTATTTAACAACTGATTGAAATTATTAAACTGAATAACAAAATCAAAATCAGACATCTTCCGTCCATCGCCATTTGGCATACTACTAGTACCATCGGGGATGGTTGTGTGAAAGCAAGATTGATGAATTCGATGTGGTGCGTTTGAATCGCCCGATGAATCTTCAGGATGACAGTCATGAGGGAAATGAATTTCAAATTGATTAGTATTTAATCTTTGCTTTTTCAATGGTGGCAGCGAAGAGCGGCCATTCTGTGGTTGGTCTTGTTGAAGTTGGCTCAAACTAGAAATCAAATCTTCAAAGATTGGTTGTTTTGAAAGCTGAACTTCACAAAGATGATTCTTATCATGCGATGGTGTAGGTTCCTGTGAACAACACTTGTCGTAACAGCAGTTTGGATCATTACATGGTATTGAATGATTTTCATATTTGACCAACTCCGGACAATTTGGATCATCACAACATTCATCAGAAGGATTCTCTTGACAGTGATAATCACTATAGCAAACTTCATTTATGCGTCCTTGTTCCTTTGGGCGAGGCACACTGCAATTTTCATCATAGCAGCATTCGTCACCCTTCTCATTGCCATCGCAGTTCAAAAAGAAGCAATCATCCAATTCATCACATAGAATATCCTGACAAAATGATAAGTCATCAAATTGGGTACATGTCAAATCATTTGGTGGATGCGGCACTTGCTGTTCTTGCCTTGTATATTGTGCTAGTTTGTGGATTTCGTCATGATCGTGGTTATGTATATGGCCATGGATATGGGTATGATCGTTGTGCTTGTGGATGTGACCATGGACATACCCATGAGTCAATACACCCTGCTGTATATTGTTAAGTGAATTATTAGATTGCGGTACCGTATTAAAGGTATTGTTGGAGTTGTTTGAAGAATTCCCTGTAAACAATGACATGTCATCAATAGTATTGGTGTGGTTCATGATTGATTGTGTGAATGTGGGTCACCCCCTATTTAAGTTCTCTTGATGGAAAATGAAGATGAACTAAATTCAAAGATGAATCAACCCCTAAAACGAATGTAATTTTTTCAATTACGGTTAGTTTGATTTCCCGTAGCAAAGACTTTGCCTGTAAATAACAAGTTCTAAATGAAGCGTGTCCCCTTAAAGGGTTTGTCTAAGTGGGTCATTGTAAAGAAGGATCCTTTGTTTTTTTTTTGCAACAGGAACCTTGGTGGTTATGTCATCTGCACAATGTCAAAATATCATCAGCCAACTTCTCTGTTCATAAACTAGCAGTTAGTTATACACCCTATATTACTCTCTAAGCTAATAGTAAACACTGCAATTAATACCTTCGCTTTTTAATTCCACATATATACAATACCGAGTATTGATTGTCTAGTATTTTGGACAACGTGGGTGTTTGAAGTCCAACCACCCAATCTGCAATATTCACGTGATCTGATCTTGATGACTCAAACCTGGTGATTCAAAAAGGATCCAATGTATTGATCTACTAATAGATTCACAAGGGGATGATAACTGGTCTTTCAAGCGTTTAGTAGAGTAGAACCTTTCTTTCATATGCTCCATATATCGGAGAAAACACTTTGTTATTACCTTCAAACAGATATAGGAACAATGCAACAGAGTACCTGAAATGGTTATGTTGGTAAGTTACTGATGATATGAAATCAAAGTTAGATAACTGGTTCAATGAAAATTCTAGGAATACGCTCTCCAGACCTGCATAAGATCATCAAAAGTAATTATAGGCTAATTGCTCGCGACGTCAATTGCAAACAATAGCCAGAGGAAGAGCAATTCTAAACACCAATCGGATCAATGCCAGCTTCAAATGCAAGTAAGGTCACTAGATTTCTCTTCAAAATTATGTAAATCAAAGTCAATTCCAACCACATCAGTATATCGCCATGGCAAAAAATAGTCAGAGGGACCACTTTATTTCACGACTTAGGTTTCGTAATGCTACTATTTCACCGTTGAGTTCAATCCTACAAAGCGCTTCATGAAAAATGGTCTGACTATATGGCTACCCCACAAGTCGTAAACCAATATCGAATTTTAAGTCGCCTGAACCGGGATCTCCATTCTCGGCGTACCCTCTTCAAGCATTACGAGATTTCATTGGGTGGTTCCTCCAAGTAAATTAAAAGGATAGTTTGCCAAGTGGGAGTATATTTCAAGATTTTTTTGTAAAGAGTTACATGTGTGGCTAACAGAAAATCAAATTATTATTTGGTTTTTCCAAATTCGGTAACGTAATGAAAACCAACCAATTATTGCAAGTGATACGATTGATCTCTCGCTTAACCTTTGCGATAAGTAAGGGGTGTTTTTATCTTGATTGATAAGACTAGTCATTTTCATGTGAATATAGACGTTGTTTAAAGCTCATTGTACTTTTGGCAAAAAACGTGGACAAAAGATTAGCGAATATTGGCATTAGATACCACATGTCAGTCAGTGACTGGCTAGATTGGCTAAATTACCAACGATGCTCGCAAGAATAAACGAACTCGCTTTAAATTTTCTTGTCCTGATCAGGTGGGTTTTGTAAGATTAGCATGAGTTGTAGAACCCATTCCGGGTAAAGAGGCCGCATAGCCGAGATCAAAAGTTTGATGAAACGGCTTCGGTAGGGGTGGGGCCAGGGATTGTTGCTTGCCCCTCTTTTCCCATTAAACCAAGAATGGCTTTGATCTGGGCGGGACTGAACTACGAATGCTCAGTTGTCAGTTGATTTCTCGACTCCATTGACGATCAATTGCAGGGTTTCACCAACAAATCATGCATCAAAGGCTCAAAAATTGCCATCCGGAATTAATGGATACCCAGTTATATAGTACAAATCAGTTCGTGATGACTTCAATATAAAACGGTTTCATTGACTAGTAACAAAATCGCCACAGATGGCGAATCTGGGTCTCCATTTCGTGTCACAACTCTACATATTGACTAGTATTTGTACTCTTTCGACAATAAATTATTTGTCGAGAATCATTTGAGTTGTGTCGTCTAATTCCAAAAAATGTGTCACAAGAAATCCCAATTCATTTCTTGTTTTGTCATATGCCTCAACCTGTCTCAATGGCAGGTATCTACATGAAACTGAATATTTTTTTATCAGCACTAGTCTCCATTGACCATGTAATGTGAATCGGGATAAACCGCATGATAAATCTCTCACACCCAACAACATCCTCCACATATCCTCGGCTTTGTCAAGTAGACTTGGTATCATTGCAAAATGTGCTTGAGATTTTCTTAAAAATAGAACCAATGGTTATTGTAACAAATTGGACAAATAATACGTTGGCCTATTCGCGTAAACAATAAACGAAAACGATACAAAATTCTCTCTATATACAACTACCATCTTCCTCAAGGAGGAAAACGGTGGTCAAGGCAAACAAAAACTGTTGTTATTGTCGTTGTTGTTGTTGCGTTGGGGGTTGTTCAAGATTGTGAAATATTGGTGTTTGATTTAGTCTGGTTTAAGAAAGTAAGTCGACTGGAATAATGAACAATCAAATAATGTTTCATTGTTTGGCCAACAATCAAGTTTTTCTATTGTCAATGTTCCAGAAGATACTCTTTAGAGGGTATGTCTTAGCGTATGTAGGTGTATAATCTGGTTGATAAGATCCTTCACATTTCCGAAGTGTACTAATCTTTTCAGGTAGATCAAAAGCTTGATTACTGTTGATGCCATGGCAATGGTCGGGGTTGAACCCTTAATTGTAATTACCCGTTGTACACTTCCGTGGAGAAATAAGTCCAACAGCACTTTCCGTAGCCATATGTTCTCTTCAATGCAAACTAAAATGCAAACAATGATTCTCTTGTGTTTCTTTCTTTTGATGTAAAACCAGTAGTTGCCTTTTCCCAAATTGAGAAAACATACCTTCAAGTTTACAAGATATTGTTATGCCTTTACGGTGCCAAGAAACCCTCGTTCGTTCTTAAAGGTGTAACCTATGCATCAACTTGCATAATCCTCAATTACAATTAAACAGAAATATTCAGGAATGTTAATAAGGTTTCAACAACTTAAACAGCCGAAACTTTTGGATTTGTATAAGGGATAGCCAGAAGAAGGTGGGTTATTGTTTTGTCTTCCCAATTAGGAAGTATAAAACTGTGCTAATAAAACACATAATCAAAAGACAATGGACAATAAACACAATATAAACTCATAAACAATCACTCTAAACATTCTCCATTCATTTTGAGGTTTCTTTCACTTGTTCTATTGTTTTTAGTTAATTTTAATTTAGCACATTCCTTATTATTATTAGTATTAGCCTTAAACGCCGAGTGGGACTATTGAAGAAGTAATCCACATTTTATATATATATAAGCAAGTATATATATCTATATATATATATAAGTACACAACACCTCACCTATCAACTGGTCATAATTTGACACCTTCCCCCTTGCATATATATACGCCTTACATATACCCCGGGCATTTTTATCTACATATTGCTACCTTCCCTTCCACCCCTATAGTATCAACAATCCATATGCCCCTTATACAGAAACGATCAAAGTTAGCCTTACCATCACAGCAGACATCCTACCAGCTACATCATCAACCACGATCACCACCGAAACCATCAAAGTTGAAAAAATGTATACGATTTTTCAGAAAAGTTTCATTTGGGAAAACCCATAAGCCAACCACTACCACCATTCCTAATATTCGAATAGTTGAAAATTCACTTCAGCATCTAGTTCCATATAATCATCCACAACAGCTAAATAACCAATTGGAACACAATTCTGCTTGTATAACCAAACGAAGCTCAACGATAAATATATCTCCCCTCACGACAGCTAAAACCCCACTACATCGCATCTCCCACCCCAAACACGATTCAATTCGACGGGATTCTATTTCGTTTGACGATAATTTGTTATTTAAATTTTCATTCTTGGACCATGCCAATGACTTTTATGACTTGATTAGCGAAAGCCGATCATCAATATCAATTGCTGATGCCGATTTACAAATCTATCAACCTTACTCCATGTCCAAGCAGGACTTGAAACTAGTTGGAGTATCATCCACTCCACCACCAGCACCACAATCATCATCAGCAGTATCACCAAAGCAGTCATCTCCATATATGTCTTCTCCATATATGTCTTCCCCATACATGACTGGTTTCGAATATCCCCACTCGCCAACTATGGATGAAGTATATCGTCAAGAAATGAATCTATTGGTTGAAAAGTATAACTCGATAGTATCTAGACAACAAGTGGAGATTTCTCAATTGAGACGATTGTTGGATGATCAACGACGGTTGAACCATACCCTAACCACGAAGTTGTCACCCGCACCACCATCATCACCATCACCAACAACATCAACGTCGCCAATAATACCACAATCGAGTTCTCCCGGGTGTAGGTATCGACTGAGGTTTATCCCCATTGATATTGTTTGCGATGAAGACGTGGAAGAGTTGCCACGACACCGGGAATTGACGGGCGGGTTGTTGCCGCCATTTAATCCGTGGAGAAGTGATCCGGTGGAGGAAGATAACAAAGTGGGAAGACCAGATAGTTCACAACGAAGACCATCGGAGGCATCGCGCGTGTCGTCGATTATGAGTAATTCTCATGAAGCGGGCCATCATAAATGGAACATGTCTGAAGTTTCGACGGAGTCGATTATTGTGGTTTCACTGGATGGAATTGGTGTCAAGTGAGGGGTTTGTAGAGTATGGTTTGGTGGAGAGAGGATAATATATGGGAAATTGGTAATATTATGTATTTTAGTACGATAATACATGAAGATTATTATATAAAAAAAAACGATTATCTAAAAGTACAGATTTAACAGGGTCCTCTTTCTCTCCTTTTGGTAGGACAACAAACAACATCTTAATTTTGAAGTTCCTTAATTTCATTCTCGTCAGCAACTAACCCCATGACAACCAAGTACATATTCAAATTATTCAACAAGTTTTGTTTCTTGTACACGTCATCAACAGTCTTGGCGCGATTCATAACCCCGAAAATCTCATCTCGAACTTCATCAACGACAATACGTTGATGAGATAATTTCCCACCAAGTGATAATGTCGCCAAAAATTGCCAAACATAATTCTCCTTTGAGGTACCATCATCAACATCGTGAGGTGGGAAAATTGCCGCAATTCTTGATTCCAAGGATGTGAATAATTCATCATAACATGATGACCATTCAGAAAGATCAGTGGCTGAAATTGACCCTTCACCAATAATCAATTCTGCACGTGATAAGAATGTGGTAAGAATAGTCAATCCAATCTTGGTGGTTGAAACAAATGAAACATTGTTGTGTTCAATCAAAATCACTAATAATCCAATGATTTCATTAAATTTGAAATCTAATACTGCATTCATCAATACTTTGGTGAATGTCTTGGAATAATTGTCAACCAAGTTGGAAATGTGCGATGGGATTTTATGATCATCAAAAGTGGTATAAGACCCATTTTTAATCACCGAAAGGTTCTCCAAATTGGACATAATTAATGTGACAATGGTTAAGATTTGTTCTCTGGTTAAGAATTTAAAAAGACGAGATAAGATCTTTAACATCTTGTTATAATTCAAACATTGAATAAACGGATTAACTTCACTTTCATCATCACCTGAAGATGACGTTTGTTCCAAAACTTTCAAGGCTTTCCATAATTTAGAAGTATCAACATCAGCACTAATTCTGGACTCACTTTCAACGTTCATTAATTCACCAATAATATTCTCTAAAATACTCAAAATATCCTTCTTGGAGTACTTCTTGATTCCAGTGGTTTCTTTTCTTTCTAAATTACCTTCATCTTGTTGTTTTTGACGTTCGGCAGCCTTACTAATAATCTCCAATTGTTGTCTTGGTTTCTTACCACTTCCAAAAGAAATTTTACCCAATGCACCTTCTTTGGCGTACTGAGTCAATTTAGGTCTTTCCTTGGCAACAGTAACTGCTTTTTGAACTTGCTGTTGCATTCTTTGCAAAGCAACATCAGCACTCTTGTATCTTCCACCTAATCTATGACCACTTTGTTCCAAATAGGCTTGTGCAATCGAGTTGTTCTTTTGTTGATGAATTGGAACAACCCCATTAACATTCTTGGGATGAATGACTTTAAAGACTTGCGCATAGAAATCTTCATTGTAAGGATCTTCAGTGACAATTTGGGCCAATTGGAATCTGGTAACAAAATCCTTATCCTTTGGATTCATTATACCAGAGTATCTCATGATACGTGCAACCTTTTCTTGTCTTTTAGCTACCTTTTCTTGTTGCTCAGGAGTGAGTTCTTCTTGTGGTTGTTGCTGTTGATGGTGGTTGTGATAATGGTGATGTTGTTGTTGTTGGTAATGGTGGTGTTGATTACGGTGACCATGGAATTGATGCTGTTGCTGGTGGTGGTGGTGTTGTTGTTGTTGTTGAGCAGGAGCGTGTGTATGCGCTTGGTGTTGGTGATGTTGCTGTTGCTCTTGCGCTTCCTTTGATCCCAATACGGGGAACTGAGACAAGTCAACCTTTTGTGGTTTAGGTTGTTGTTGTTCTTCCGTACGAGCTTGTTCAGGTTGCGGAGATTTCTGTTGTTGAATCTCAACTGGTGC
>JAKUCC010000089.1:0-28331 GCA_030563365.1 Hemisphaericaspora xylanilytica | reverse complement strand
CCATAACCGACAGCAATGAGTGCTTCATTTGTTGCAAAACAACATAATGAGACCTCGACCATTATCCATCATTTATGTCATGTACTACTACCCAATTATTCGATCGATGAGGAACTCTTGACAAATTGGCAATATGAACTTTTGGATAAAACTACCGATTTTCATGAATTATCCAAGGAAGTTTCGGAACGAGTGATTATTGATATTGATAGACTGAATAGGAATAAGTCCATACCGGGGTTAGAATACGATCAATTTAAGCAATTATGTGATCAATTAACGGATTTGGATGATTCGGAATATGAAGAGTTTAAAGTCATTATTTACGAGGTTTTGATATATGTTATTTCATTGTCTTATAATTTAAAGATTCAATTGTCTCAGAATGGATTTTTGGAATATTTGATTGATTTACTATTGAAGTATTTGGGCAGTAAACCGCTCAATAAAGCAAGTTTAAAACAATTGCATGAACCATCATTATTGAGTCAATATTTTAGATTGGTTACTTTGTTTTGTGAATTAGGATGTGAGACGGTGCATTTGAGAAAGTTAATTATACCGATTCAAACAAAATCAAACCCGTACCTTAAGTTAATCCTTCTTGAATTATTACAGGAAATATTCATTAAATATCCCAATCATTTCAAATTTGCATTATTTAATAAGCAGACCTGTTTCCCATTCAATAATGAAGGGTTGAAAAAGTCCTTCTCAATACAATCGTGGTTTAAAGTCCATCGTCAGTTGCATACAAATGAAGAACCAATAACGTTGTTTGTACTTGCGAGTGCAAGCTCATCAGATGAAGACTCGTATTCCACAACCCTAAAGGTTAAGTTGATTAATTATAATCAATTCATTGTCGAGATTGAGAATGTACGTCGTGGATCGAGAATAGAACTCCCATTTAATCAAGTGCTAAATGAACTTCCAAATACAAATAATAATACAACCAATAACCAGGGGTTTACTCATTTTGCATTGACATATGATAGTTATGCGAATTTGAATTTATTCATTGATGGGGAATATAGCGAATCCATCCCTTGTCCTGATATTCATAAGGTGGTCTCGGGTTGGGATAAAGTCTATATCGGCAATGAAATTGATGATAATTATGTCAATGATATTGACGAAATATTGGTGAAGAATTTTACATTGTTGAATATACCATTGTCATATGAATGGATTAATTTGTTGTACAACTTGGGATTGGGTTATGATTGGGATTTTAAGGATTTTACCCACGAGAATTTGCTTGATCTATTAAGCCATTTGAATTATAAAGGCTTAAGCAACGTATCCATGAAGTTCCATGAGATTAATGAACAACGAACTAATCCAAGTGGGTGTCTACATTTGAAAGGACCGACTTCAACCCAGAGATCTTCTAGTACAGACAAAGTTATACTAGATCGAAAGCAAAGCAATCTTGAACTCTCAGGAACTGCCATAAGGCAAGGAATCTTGAATGATAAAGACTACATCGTGAAATACTTGACTAAGCTAAAGCAAGAAAATGTATTATTTGATACTCATGAATACTTCCAGTTGTTACAAGTGCAACAAAAGAACCAAACGCGACCGAAACTAATATACTCACATTCAGTTTGCTTGCATAATCCAAATCCAATTCATGCTGGACTTTATTCTATTGGTGGGACATCAATAATTCTCCGAATACTAGAATCCTCACTTGACGTTCCCAATGTGAAAGTTCGAGACACGATTTTCTGCAAAGGACTAATTATATTGCTAACAATACTTTCAAACAATTGGCGATTGACTAAAGAATTCGAAGACTTTAATGGATATGGTATCTTATCCATCTTCTTGTCTAAGTTTAAACAGCAAAATAAGCTGCTAACGTTTAATTTAATCCTGAATGTTAAAACCAACAATGATCAAGACGAAAATTTGCTAACCATGCTACTCTGTTTCTGTGGATATGACTTTATAAATCCATATGAATCTATCATCATCAATCCGCTTGCCTATAGATTATTGGTTTTGAATTTTGATCTACACTACGGAAGTCTGTCGTTTCATTACTTGTTATTTCAATTACAAATCCTCTTGGAGGGATGCAGGCATCAAGACCGCAATTGTGTAGAGTTGAGAAACATGAAGCTTTTACGAAAGTTTATCCAATTTTTGAAATCCCTGGTAATTGATGACAACAAGCTAACAAACTCCTTCAAAGAACAATTATCTCAAACATGGGCAAGTATAATTAATTTAGATTCATCAGTCGAATCAATCAGGTCGATATCTACATACATAACGTATTCATTATACAACACTGAGTGCTCAACAGTTTGTGGAGAGATTGTACTCCAAGTCTTGACTGCCAGTTTATGTGATCCAAAAACATCAATCAAAACGTTGAAGAAATTCTCAAGATCAATTACTATTCATTGGATTCTTTTATTACTAAAATTTCGACATTCACCGACAGTGGTAGATTGTGGGATTCGCTTATTAACAAAGCTTCTTCGGATCTTGGGTCCACCAATAATGAAACAGTTTTTTGTTACTAATCATGGGCTTGATATTCTTACCCTGTTCATTAAAGGATGGTGGGACAATGATGTGATTTTATGTACGATATTCCTTGCTGGGTTTGGAATTGATACCGAATTATTGAGTGGAGAGAACCCGACCAGAAGTACCGATCTCCAAACCGTCATTCTACGAAACATTTCGGAATTGAATCAGTTATTTATGCCGGAATTTTTAATTTTATTGAATAATATGGTATTGAACTCAATGTATATACTAAACCTCGAATCAGGTAGGTTGCTAAGCAATCCATCAAGCCCGATACAACCAACACACGTGGCAAATAGGAATGTTACACTTGCATTAAATGTATTACATTTGGTAAATGAATATTTGGATTCCATAAATATCGCATTCGAGTCATGCAAACCACTCAAGACATTTTATCTAACTAAGGAGTTTTTGGAAGGAATTGTCGAGTTGTTATCCTATCTTAGACTATCACTTCGGTGGGAAGACGTGGATATTCAACTGGCGATGAAGACGAGCTACGAAAAGCTACAGAAAATATTGACCGGGTTCTATGTTTCAGATATTTCAAATGACCATTTTTTGGTGGGCTTCGAAAATCTTAGTGATTTTACAAAGAAGGTGTTGTTGGATACCATTTTCCCCAAGATCTTTGAACATATAAATGGATTTATTACAGTTTCAGAGTTTGTGTTCAATGAGAAAGTCTTTTATTCAAATACTATTAGCTGTTTAATGTTGTATCATGATCAATTTTTGAGATTGAATTATTATGTGAATGAAATGGACTTGGATAAATTTTTGCTTTGCTCAATTTCCGTTATTGAAGGGGTCGGAAATGTGAATTATCCACATTTGGGAAAGTTGAAATTGGCGCTTGGCCAAAATGTCCAGCTTAAGTTTATGAAAATGGCGGAATCATGTCAATTGAGTCGTGGAAGTGATAATTTCGAAAAGTCATTGAAATTCCTTCTTTATAGACAACTTGTCATTCTTCGAAAGGATATATTAAACAATGACGGCTTGGCTAATGTGATTAAATTAATACTTGGTTCAATATTGATGCTGGATTTGGAAAATAAGGGTACGCTGTTGGAAATTCCATTTAATTTTCTTCGTACTTGTTATTTGTTGAGGCAGGAGGAGTTCCCCAAGATCATCCCCAAATTTACAAGTGATAAAGACTTGCTTCAAGAATTTTTCAGTAATTTAGTCTCAAAGAATGATGATGAAACATTCGGCAGACTCGAGAAGTATCCGCCATTTACTAGGGGTTTAGTCAAAGAATCAAATCTACTTATTCAAACCGATCTACAGAAAGAGCCTCTTAAGATCATTGATGTAATTGGGGTAGCACTTCATAATGGTGGGACATTGGGAAATATGAATAGTATATATATCAAAAGCTTCGAAAAAGATTGCGAGCTGTTGAAATCACTGACAATAACAGGAGAATTGCTCAAATTCAACAGAGCAATTCAAGATAATCAAGAGAATGACCGCTTCTTCATATCGAGCTACCATTCCCTAAAAATTGAAACTAGTCGTCTTTTTGAACAAGAGAAAGAAAATCATTATGTTGTCGACTACATTGAGAATGCAGACAGAATGCGGCGGCGTTTAATTATGGAAGATCAATTGCCAGAGTCAGAAAAGTTGACCTATAATCTAGATATCCCATTGAAAAAGATTGATCTCTTTGACAATGAATTGGAATATGATTTACATGAATATGATTTCGCACTAGTCGCAAGTGGAATTGACACTTTGAGCCTTTCATCAAATGAGGCATACGAAGAGTTTGGTGATTCATTTGAAGTAGTGAGCAACAACTACGATCCAACAGATCAAGAATTAGATACTGGCCATATGTATGAGGATAAGAATAGAAAAGTTCTTCGAAGCTTATTTGTGGGCGACCTGATTGTTACTATTTGGAATATTAGTCAGATTAATGGATTGGTCCCCGTAGAGAGCTTGATGATACTAGGAACCCACCACTTATATTTAATTGAGAATTACTTTCATTATCAAGATGGAACTGTGATTGACGTTGATGAAGCACCACCTGAATTACGAGACCCTGTTTTACAATTGGTGAATTCGCAATCAAGTAATCTATTGAAGAATGATAGCAAGTCTCATCGAAGAAAGAATTGGAGTTTGGACACATTGAGTTGCATTTCGAAAAGACAGTTTTTATTGCGAGATATTGCGTTGGAGATGTTTTTCACAGATGGTGCAAGTATATTGATAACATGCTTAACTACGAAGGAGAGGGATTCGATATATTCTCGTCTACAAGCATTTGCCACAAGCAAGGGGATAGATTATGATCTCTCACAAGCATTACATGCATCATCGCTGGCTGTGCTTTTGAGTTCATCACATTCTCTAACGGGAACCTCGTTTTTGACATCAAAAATAGCATCGGCGTTCTCGCAAGCACAAATTGCGCACGGTGGTTTCATTGCTGCAACCAAAAAGTGGAAAATGGGAGAATTGTCCAACTTTTATTATTTAATGATTATAAATACCCTAGCAGGAAGAACTTTCAATGATTTAACACAATATCCCGTCTTTCCTTGGGTTATTGCAGATTATACTAGTGAAACACTTGATTTGTCAAATCCTAAAACATTCCGTGATTTATCCAAACCGATGGGAGCGCAAACAGAAGCGAGAGCCAAGCAGTTTAAGGAGAGATTTGAAGCTTTGGATAGTTTGCAAGATCCGGATGCCCCTGCATTCCATTACGGAACCCATTATTCGTCTGCCATGATTGCATCATCATATTTAATTAGAGTAAAACCTTATGTTCAATCTTATTTGTTATTACAAGGTGGAAAGTTTGATCACGCAGACAGGTTATTTAATTCCGTAGAGAAGGCATGGTATTCTTCGTCGCGAGACAACACGACCGATGTTCGAGAACTTACACCTGAATTCTTTTACTTGCCAGAATTTTTAACGAATGCAAACAATTTTGAATTTGGAAGTTTGCAAAATGGGAAATCTGTGAATGATGTTGAACTTCCGGTTTGGGCCAAGGGCGACCCCAAGATTTTTATTGCTAAGAACAGAGAAGCCTTAGAAAGTCCCTACGTGTCTGCAAATTTACATTTGTGGATTGATTTGATATTCGGATATAAGCAAAGTGGTCCAGAAGCAGTCAATGCCTTAAATGTCTTTCACCACTTGTCATATAATGGCGCGATCAATTTAGATAACATCAAGGATGAAATGGAGAAGAAGGCAGTGATTGGAATGATAAACAATTTCGGTCAGACACCTACCAAACTATTCACCAAGCCGCATCCCAAGAAGGAGGTACTCAATCTTCCAAATTATTATTTGACTCTTTTGGATAATCATACGCCAACACTTATTTTCGAATCCAAATTGAGATTGCCAATCTACAAATTGGAATTGAGTACCAAGACCAGTGGGAAATGGGTTGGGCGTCCTAAATGTGTTTCATGTGAAGATGATTTATTAATTAGGAAGGCCCATAATTTCAAATATGACAGTGGATCGTTAATTATCAATCAGACACCCGTCTTGAATATTCACCTGGCAAATATTTCCGCTATCCTACAAATTGGACATCGATTATTCCTATCCGCGGCAGAAGACGGGATAATCAATGTTTGGAAATGCGAATTAAAGCCAAGCACTTCATTATTATTACAAGCAATCCTACGTGGTCATTTATCAGCAATCGTGCAACTTTGCTTTAGTAAAAGCTTTAAGTCAGCTGTAAGTTTGGATCAGAGTGGAATTGTTATAATTTGGGACTTGGCAAGGTTTAAGTTCATCAGACAAATTGATCCACCAGTTGCTGATTGTGATAATGCAACAATTTCAATATCCAATGACACTGGTAATTTTGCAACTGTTCACTCAAAGGGGAAAGCGAAGGTATTAAAAATATACACAATCAATGGTGATTTGATAGTGACAAAGGTGTTTAATGATATGGAACACACCAACAATGTCATTGGGTTTGCTTCCATAAATGATCCACGTGTTGACACCGGCAGAAGTCTGACAATCAATAACCACGTCTATTGGACGAATGAGATATTTGCCATTGCCTTTGGTCAATCTATTGAATTATGGGAACTTATTATTACCGGCCATGGTTGGGCGTTAAAGAGTCTTTGTAAAGTAGAACTAGAGAAACGTATTCGGGGAGATATTACAGCATTTGAATTGTTTAAATGTACTGAGGTTGATAGTGATGACAAACTATTAAGAGGATCTTTGAAGTTGATTATTGGAGATTCAACGGGAGCAGTGTATAGCTTATAGAATATTCATAGTAAAAGTTTAGAGAGAGTTGTCTTTTTAATTTCCGTTTTAATCTCCATGAGAAATGTGAGCCGTTACACTGGCAGGGTAAGCTATACTAGAAATCTCGCTAAGTATTTCCAAATCGGGGGAATCGCCAAGGGCGGAATCTGGGTGCGGAATTTTTAGCCGCCATCACATTAAAAACCTGGAGAATTTTCGCATCAACATGAATTTAGGTATTCCTCATAAATCTTCAAAGTTTCACAAACCAAATGACCAAAGCTAGTGTAACAGACATAGAGATCATAGACTTCAACGAAGCAACTACTTCAGCAAGACCCGCAACCGCCGGCAGTAATGGAGAAGCTATTGCCGTGTGTACTATTGAACAAAGCGCCGAAACCACCGGCATCAGCACCGATGAGGAGAGTCCCGATGAAGAAAGCGCATGTCCCGATGGTGGACTCAAGGCATATTCGGTGGTTCTCGGATCGTTTATTGGATTAGTTGCCAATTTCGGTACGTTAAATTCAATGGGTGCAATTCAGGCCTATATCGCAACGCATCAATTGGAAGGAATCAAAACCTCAACCGTATCGTGGATCTTTTCGATTTATCTCGCAGTTTCATTTGCCAATACGATATTCGTGGGGCCATTTTTTGACGTCAAGGGAGCTACGTGGCCATTAATCTTGGGTACGATTATGGTTTTTGGTGGGTTCATGGCCACGGCGAATTCAACCACGGTGCCTCAGTTTATTTTATCATTGTCTATTTGTGTTGGATTGGGGAACTCGTTGAATATTGCCCCATTGGTGGGTGTATTAAGTCATTGGTTTGATGGTAAAAGAGGAGTGGCAATGGGAATAGCCACCGTTGGGGGATCAGTAGGGGGGATGGTGATTCCCTTGATGTTGAAATCGTTGTATGTGAAAGTTGGATTTGTGTGGGCGATTAGATGCTTAGCTTTCTTTTGTGTCGGATGCATGATGTTTTCCATCACTCTTTGTCGTGAACGGGTTTCACGAAAGCTTGGCGCATATGATGATAATCTGAAATATAAGGGAATATTTGGTCAGTTGAAAGAACTATTTGAACTCAGATCGTTATTGGACCCCAAATATGCGTTCTTTATTATTGGAACCTTCTTTGTTGAAGTATCCATGATGTCGCTTTTGACGTACCTTGCAACATATGCCATTACTCAAGGGATGAAAGAATCGGATTCTTATGTTTTGCTTACAATCTTCAATGCCACAGGTATTCTTGGAAGATTAGTCCCAGGGTACATGTCAGATAAACTCGGGCATTTCAACGTTATGGTACTTATGTTGATTGGGTTTTCATCTACCCTTTTGGTGATTTGGTTGCCATTTGGGTATAATTTTGCTGCTTTATATGCATTTGCGGCAATATGTGGGTTTTTCAGTTCATCAATATTGAGTCTCACCCCAGCTTGTCTAGCTTCGATAACACCAGTGTATAAGTTTGGTCAGAGATATGGGTTAATGTACTTTTTCGTCAGTGCTGGAAATTTGTTTGGTATACCACTCAGTGCTGCTATTATCGGAAATGGTTCGAAACATAATTACGATATGTTTGCAGTTTATTGTGGAGCTTTTGCAGTTGTAGGGACTGCCTGCTGGATCGTTAGTCGATACTGCATTGTCGGATTTAGGGTAAATGTAAAGGTATAGAACTAGGGTTCATTGAAAATTTATTTGCATATTATTTATTATACACGGAATCTATCCACGCCTCTTTCTTGGAGTACTCTCATTTACTCTAGCACCAGACGCACTAGGACCCTTGACAGTAGGGGCCTTGATAGTTGGAGGTTGCTTAATTGGAGAGGGTTCCTTTTTGACAAGTCTTTCCTTTGCAACTTCTGCCTGCATTTCTTTCATTTGTTCTGCAAACTCAGGATAAACAAAGTTAATAATATATGGGGTTACCAGTATAGCTAACAATATTGTGAATATAATGGTATAAATCCTATTCTTAAATATGAATCCAAAGGGACTATTCAATAACATTTCTCCCAATGTTCCTCCCATCTTCTCATAAAACTGTTTGGTCTCTCTATATTGTAAGAGCAATGGCTTCTGTGATATTTCAACCTCCGAAGTCTCATTATATCCCTTCGCATGCAAGTAGTCTTCATAGGCAAATACTTGGTCGGCCCTAACAACAATTCTATATCTATTGTTGTATAATGCAAAATCATACGAATTGACAATCAATTCATAATTTCCATCAGTTAAGTCATCGTACTTGAATGAGTAATTTTCATCTACTATAGCTGGTATACTGGTGAAATCATCGTTGTTACTCAAATTGTATAAATCAACATTTATTCTTCCCGGATAGTTCTCACCATTGACCACCCATGCATTTTTGGATTGGAAAAGTTCATCAACTTTACTTGGAATGTTTTCAATTCTTGCCTTGAAACCAATTGCCTGGCATACACTTGAACATACAGCTATGAATGATATCGTTTGTAGGAAACGCATTAGTACCGTGGCTTTCTTGTTGTAAGGTAGGTGTTGTACTTCCATCAACCATCAGTTTTTCAAACTGTTTTCGGTCCAGATTTAAATGCGGCTCATTGGTCACGTGAGAGTAAAGGACGATTCCCGTTTACTGGCACTTTGAGACTTTGAATGGGGATTGGGAACCATATTTCACCAAGTTGAATGATTTGTGTTATGATGCGATGATTCGTAAATATCAACCTATCTTTTCGACTCAATTTCATCTTGGAGTTTTGTTTGATAAGCTCTTTAACAATATTGAATACTATCTACTAATAGGTTGAATTTACCAAATGTTGACAATAGCTTGCTTGTTGATATCTTACCAAAGGAAAGAGTTTTCTAAGTAATAATGGACATATATATAACATATATACTCTAAAAATGTAAATTTAATTAGAAGGATACTTTTAATACTGATTAAAGTGTGTGGAGAAACGCTGGGAATTGCA
Source organism: Hemisphaericaspora xylanilytica (assembly GCA_030563365.1). Lineage (NCBI taxonomy): Eukaryota > Fungi > Ascomycota > Pichiomycetes > Serinales > Debaryomycetaceae > Hemisphaericaspora > Hemisphaericaspora xylanilytica. Next base: position 18,511 of record JAKUCC010000089.1, on the reverse strand, counting down.
TGGCCTGTTGATTAGATGTTGGGTATAATTACTCAACCTTTGAATTCAAATAGGATGTCCCCAAATGAGATCAACTGCCACTTCGGAATATGAGCGTGTAAATAGAATGCTATATACTACAATTTGGGTGAACACCAAGATGTTCTCGTTCGCACACTGTTAACTACTTAGTTGTTTGGGAAGACTGGGTAGCTCAATTTTTTTCGAGGGTAGGGCAAATAACACCCACCAGAAAGATAGGAAGACTTCTTCCAATAAAACACACACATTGTGAATAGATAACGTGTATAAGTGTGCTCATAAAGTTGATTCAGAATACAGAGACCTATTTATTAAATATAATGATGATAATGTATATCAACTTTTGAAATTTAATACTTGGATTTATGTCTACCACGAAATGAGAAAAACAATTCTCAATTAGGTAAGTCCGTAACATGTAAAAAATCGATTAACCCGTAGATTCTATCACCAAACCTGCAAAAGTAATTTCCGTAATTGTTCCTTAGAAAGGTGACCCGAATACTCATCTACATAGAGAGAGGGAGGTTAGTAAAGAGATATATATAGTGATTGTGTTATCGTTTACTGATAGATTATGCGACTGGTGTATATATAGATATTTGGAAACAAATCAATGATAACTGTTACCAATATTCCTATTAATGGGCGTAGTTTGAACTATTTTGGTTGTTTACTATCAAATTCGCAAAATCCGGAAAATGCAAGTTACGGAAAAGTAATTATTTTTTAGAAGAAACCAAGGTTTCCTATTTGGGTTTGATTTTTCGTTTCTATTAATATTTCTATCGGGTGTAATCTATCAATAATACAAATGTGGTTTATCACAAATAAATGTACCATATAAATTAGTAAATGGAAAATCACAGATTTCACAAATGGGATTTCTTCACAGCTTTTGTTAGACATTTTGAATTGACCCAGTCCTCAACAAATGTTCTCCAACATATAATCCATGGTCATAAATATCAGTCAATTCCCACGTCTTTTTTACACTTGTTAATCAGTCGGATCTTAATCATTTTAATACACATCTTTACAGTTTTGTAATTTATTGTTACACTAACAATCAACAAGAAGTAATAATCACAGGGCACACTTGACTAACCGACTTAGAAGGGTATCGGCAATGTTCTATACTTGTAGAGTATACGGCTGTTACGTTTTACGTTCATGGGTATTAAACAGAAAAGTTAGGATGCCCATTTTGACACGACATTTGGAAAATCCCTGGTTCGATTTGACGACTTCGGTAAATGGACAGTTGGACAATCCAGAGCAATTGAACTAATATACATGAAACTATGACATTGGTTGAAGTAGGATATTCTGTATACTGGAACAATATCGGTCGCATAATGAGCTTCACAAGGAAACTTTGTCAGCCAATTCCAGCATACCATTAAATCCTCTGAGAAATCTAAATATTAACTATCACTAAAGCAAACTAGCAGTACGCCAATCGGCTGGGCTCTCTCTCGTATACAACCTTTCCAATCTATATGTGATATAATTGGGTAATCAGCATCTTAGTTGATACATAGTCAAATTTGTCCCAATACTTAAAAGACCTTATCTCTGTCACAACCTAGGTGTTACCCGCACATTGCGAAATGCTATTGTCCCTACACCCAATTTTCTATAAAATCAACATGAGATCCATCAGAATGAAGTTTTTTTCATTCCTTTTATTTCTCTTTTACTTCTCCATTGTACCACGTATGTGTATTATTGTAGGGCAACAATTCATGATTAGAACCCAAGGGAACTCACGTTCTCTTTTCCCTTCTAATCCTCTTCCTACGGTTGCTGCTCTCTACAACGCATACCAGAGTATACTAGTTGGATTTATTTTGTAAATCCAGGTAGTCATGGAAATTACGGGCGTGGTTGACTAAAGATACTTTGGGAATTCGTTTCTGATTTATCTTAATTGCAACTGGGCATTCTAGCCTCCAAACATCTTTTACAAATATTGAACAATGGTATTGACTTTAGAGAATTATAAGTATGATTCTGGCTAATCCAAGCTCGAGCATTACAACTCTGACTATAATTCGATTAGGTTTATTAAAAATGTGTATACATCTATGTTCTCAGAGGTTTTAAACTTCGCGATCCCCATCTATCATAGCAATATAACCCTATTGCAATCAACACTAACCCCGACAATTGCTCGGTGGTCATCATACCAAACCATTTCTCTTTGTCTTCGGCAACAGAATGCCCAATTGCCAATATCATACTCACAGCAATGATCAAGATTCTTTTCATCATTGACGCGACGGAATATGATAAAGTTGGAATCAGACCCAACAAATGAAATGATAACATAAATTGCATAAAGTAGGATAACGAATCCAAGAGAATCAAACTAAAAATGATCAATACCTCTGAAGTAGTTTGAATAGTCCCCTCTTTAGGCAATTCACTAGTCAACTGTACGTAAATACTTGGTAATTCGTTCATAATAAATGGGCCAATTGAGAACATTGAACCGATAAGTGAACAATACATTATAATTGTCAATTTATCTGGCTTCGAAATCTTATCGAGTTGGAACTTTTCATAAACATATGCAAATGGACTATTCACTCTTTGTTTGTTATCCATAGCGACTTGAATATAACTACCATTGGATGGGGTTTGGCTATATTTTTCTCTCTGTTCATGAATGTTTAAATCTGAAGTCGAATAAGGTAGGTGGATCGGTGGACGTTGTCGCACATGGTGTGGTTTGAACAGCTTAGGATTAAAAAAGTACGGACTTCCACCCTTGGCATCAGACTCATTTACCAAGGGTGTTCCTGGTCTACTCAACTCCGTATTCAAAACTAAGCTATCGGGGTTATGAGAAGTATCACTGTTGTCCCAACTTACCAATTGTTTCCCGTATATATTCTGGGCTGCAAATATTATTGTACTTATAAAGCAGTAAATTAGCCCCTTAATATGTCTAGCATCTAGTCCAGTGTTGTTTTCATCATTCAAAAGATTGTGTTTGGAATTTGCAATAGAATCTGAAGTAATAATCAACATGACCCCCATTAACAATGGCAATAATGATAAATAAGTAATAAGTGGGAATATCACTTTGTAGACAATGCGATATGCTCCAACAATTATCAATGGCGACAAAGCTTTAATACTTGAAGTGGTTGACAAGGGAATCAAGGAAGTTGCAATCAATGAAAAATACTTTCCTGCAAATTGGAATAAGCCAAGTGGTAAGATCTTCAAGAATAATGCTATTTGAAATATCGGCCTTGACGTATCCTTAGGTACCATATCCGCTGGAAGGACATCAATCGTTTGTGGGAACAATTGGGTGAATGAAATCACCATAAATGCCAATCCTGCACCTGTTAGGAATTGACATTGTGATAAGAAGAGTGGGTATGGGAATTTCGTTAGGATTAACTTTGTTAGCTGAGATGTGATTGATGAGACGGTATACCACAAGAGACACGTCACTGTTGTCTTAATGGAGATGGGAGGAAGCAATTGCTTGATTTTATTCATATTCTATTGATGACGTGGGTGGTGGTGGTGGTCGGGGGTGAAGCGGGTCGGTGGGAATTGAGATAAGCGAATGACTTGAGATTTCAAATGGAAACTCGAATAGGGTATGGGTGTTTAGGTGTAGTCTATTAAGTTCTATAAGGAAAGAAATCAAGGATGTTATGAGATCCCCTTTGTGGTTGTTTCTCTTTTGTTCCTGTTCCCGTGCTTGACTTCAATTGGGTTGGCCTAAATCACAATAGATGAAAGGAAATTGGGGTGAATGGATTTCACCTGCATGTACTGAATTACGGTTACCCTCTTTTTGTTTTGTGCGTGTTGTGTTGTTTTTCCTTGTCACCAAATTTGGCTGTAAATGAACCAAAACAATACAAAACTAAAATATGCTTACTAAGAATTCTCAATTACGTCACCCACTCAAGGGTCTTGAAACTATCAGGGTACTATGGGCGAAGTGATGTAGTGAGTCGAGGAACCGAAACGTAATACATCACTCAATACATCACTCGACCATTCGAGGTGTACTTCTACATTTTCCTGTTATCATACGATGTTATGAAGAAATTTTGTTAAATTTCATCTAAAAATCAATGTGCTTAGACAACCTATACTTACTTGGAAAGACATCAAACATTAACTTTTCATACTTAAATAGACTATAATCTACTATTCATTTTCAACCAACGTAGAAGGGTCAAAATCTTTTGCAAAATTATACGTCTTGTCATAAGAAGGACTTGGATTATTCCATCCTGTAACAAAGTTAAAATCAGTATTCACCCAATGGGCAAAGGGATAAGTTGGCTGAGTCTTAATTGGCGTATCCTCCTTGATTATTCCCTTGTCGATTTGCCTCGTTATCAACGAGTCAAGATATTCCAAAAGATGATCTCTTACAAATGGGAACTTCTTATACTTCAAAATCTTCTCTGGACCTTCAAACATAATCTTCTTGACCAACGACGGGATCATGGGCTCATCCTTCATTTCTTCAAGCGAATAATAGATTGGATGATTGGAAAATACAATCACTTTTGTCTTGGGCAACCTTCTCAATGCCTGTCTCTCGATCCGAACATGGAATTCATTGGGATCAATCGACTCCATAATCTCTTTAATGTTTGGTTTATATTTAGGATCCTGATTAAGATCACTGGTTCTTAATTTATGATCCCAGGTAATATTCCAACTTGCTCGTTCAACCGGCTCATTCACCTTCAATCTACCAAACCATTTTTCCATCGATGATTGAAGTTTGTCCTGGTAATAAGGAACGTCGGTATGGATAGCATCGAGCGGTTTGCCTAATATCGGTGCGATTTCAAAAGATCCACCAGGGAAGGGAACCGCAGCAGCCACAAGATAATGCAACCCATCCTTTGGGTTCCGCTGCACGATATAGAAATCTTCCTTTGCAAGCTTTGAAATATACACAAAAGGATGGTGCTTTAATGGTAGACTCATATCCAATACCTCACGTGTAACTTCATTCCGAACAATCTTCCCCTCACTCGTACCCTCCTTGATAATTGTAAACAACAACGGGTATCTCGTCGTCATATGTTCTACCACCGTGTCCATCAACTCAACACAAGCATCGTAACTTTCTGGTAACCAGTCGAAATTTTCCTTACCAAACTTCTTCCAAATTCGTTCCTTTTCTTGGAGATAATGAAGATAGTACTTGTCCATATCTAACCAATGGTTTATGTCTAGTTTAAAGATTGACATTGTTTGATGATATGGCCAACGAAATGGACGCCAGGGTCTGTCATTATAGGCTTCCAATTGCTCAGGGGTAATCATTAAAGGGGTGGGTTTTGATAGTTGAACCTTTTCATTAGTACTATATGCTGTAGTTTGTTTATCTTTTGGGGCAATTGATAGAATTATTGCATTGAGTTGTTTATATCCCAATAGAAGGGTAATTGAGATCGCAAGTCCGAGTAGAATGTAGATCATTCTTGTTGAATATTACGTATCTTTCTCTAAGTTGATTAGTAAACAAGAGAAATCGGATACATTGGTAAGAGTAGGATACTTCGATAGCCATCAGTCAATTCCAACCCCCTCCCCTTGTTTTGCGATATTTTTCTGTAGTGGAGGGGTACTTGTTGCGAAGTCAGATAACAATTAAGTGCCAAAAAAGGATATTCAGTGCGACAGTCAATGGAACAGGGGGGTTGTTTTGATGTTTCATCTAATCAATAAACATAAAATCATGAATATTCTTGACACACTTGCAATATATTACTGCCGTGTTTGATAAAACATATTTTGCAGCAATACAATTCATCTACACATATCTTACATGTATCTGTTTACTGAAGTTCAAATTTGAAAAAGTCATTTCCCATGTACGCTTTTTTATATTATAAACTTTATATTAATAAAATAATAGAAGATAATGATGCATGATACAAAAGTTTTAAACCAAAATTACAAGAAACAGAATAAACCCCAATGTAAAATAGCTCAATCACAATCTTCTACCTCTTCTACCACCCTTTCTTCTAGTAGAATCAGATGGAACTGGGGTAACATCTTCAATTCTACCAATTCTTAAACCAGATCTGGCTAAGGCTCTTAAAGCAGATTGACCACCTGGACCTGGGGTCTTGGTCTTAGTACCACCAGTAGCTCTTAATTTGATGTGGACAGCAGTGATACCGACTTCCTTACACTTAGCGGCAACATCTTGAGCAGCCAACATGGCAGCGTATGGAGAGGATTCATCTCTGTCGGCCTTGACCTTCATACCACCAGTAACTCTGGCGATGGTTTCCTTACCGGATAAATCAGTAACGTGGACGAAAGTATCGTTGAAAGAAGCAAAGATACGGGCGACACCGAAAACTTGGGAAGTATCTCTTTGACCTAAAGAAAATTATTGTTAGTAAAAAATTTGAACATGGATGATGGGTATTATGTACTATTGACAGATTTCATTCTGGAATGGAATGTATGATGTCTATGTTCTTCTCCATAGATTTTGCGAATTGATCAATGGATGATGTTGGCATCGTTGTTGGTCTTAATGATCAATACTCGATGTAAAATTTTCATGCTACTCGATGCTGCTTGAAATCGAAATAATGATTTATGGACTGAACTAGTATATGGTAGATAACATATAGTGGCAATATTTCTAGTTGGATTTGTTCGTCTTTCCTGTTTTCCTGCCAACTTTTGGTCATCTCGATATATCTTGAATATCTATCTCATCATCTCGTCGATCTATTTCTTCATTATATCCCTGTCTTTTCTGGTCATTCCTTTATTCATCTGGTCTAGTACTGACGTAGTTCGTCTATGTTGGCACCTATCACATACCAGACATGTTTATTGATATTACTGTATACGAAGATTTCTCTATATTAGAAGAAAGATTGAAATTTTATTTTTGCTTTTGCTTTTTTTCGTTGGCTCTCTCACTCACACTGTGAGTTCGGTTGTCATTGTAGTTTTTCTCACACTATACATTATAGACACCCATACAAACAATTTTTTTTTTCGATGCGTATGTCCCGCTTACATCCTTACTGCAATACCATTTCCCAGCGATGACCATGAAAAAAATCCAATCACGTGTATTTTCACCAAAATTAGGGTTAAACCCTAGACCGAAACCAAACCTGTAAAAAAAAGGATATCACCAGTGCATATACCCTACTTCCAGTATCACGGCGACTACCTAACCACTGTAACAGTATTGGTTCTAGATAACTACAGTAAATTACAATATTAAATCGTGATAGTTTTATATTAAATATGCAAATTAAGATATATATAACACATTTAGTAAACGAAACCTAAGATCTTACCAGAAACGTGCTTTCTTCTAGCTTCTTCGTGGTCCATAATACCAGCAGAGGTGGTTAAGATAACGTAACCGAATTGTCTAGCTGGTAACAAGTTATCGGTCCATCTTTCAATATCGTTAATCTTGACGTTGAATCTTGGGGAGATGACACCACACTTGTTTAATCTACCGTTTAATTGAACAACAATCTTACCAGATCTGTGGTCATCAATGTATTCGAATTCACCAATGTAACCGTGCTTTTGCATAACAGTTAAGAATTTGATGATGACCTTGGAGGATGGTCTGATCAAAACTTGACGTTTACCGGTTTTTTCAGCGTTGTTGATAGCGTTTAAAGCATCAGCTAAGACGGAGGTTCTAGTCATTGTGCGATATTGTTGATGGTAGAAAGAAGAAACTGTCGTATGGTTGATGATTGAAAAATTAATTTTTTTTTTTGCGCTTAGTTTGACACCATCGTGTGGTTTGGTTTGGTTTGGGTGATGGGATGGTAGCGACTGTGCTCTAGGTAGGTTGTGGGAAAGAATCTGTAAAAAAAATTCATTCATAAAAGCAGTCACAACCAATATTTTCTTACAAGTTAGGTTCAACCTGTAAGAAAATTTGGTATAAAGTGTAAAAATATGACTGTTATACAGGTTACCTATAAGCAAACTGTAAATATTTTTCTCATTTATTCCTGTCCTTCACATTTTTTCCCTCAGTGTATTGTGTTTTGTCTTTTGTTGTTGTGTGCGAGTGAGCGAAAAAAAAAACTTACTCTTCAAAATTTTAACAGTCAATTCTTTTCAAGTCTTCTTTCTATCTTAACTAAGTTCATTGAATAATTAAAGATGCCTGTATGTACATAAGGTGATAGATAATATATTAATGTGGAAGATCGACGTAATAATGATATAGAACAGGTCGTTTTAACTACGAAGGATACACTTAGCCACGACCAGAGCACCTACCAACCACCCATAATTGATGCCCCTAGTTGCCAAAATGTGCACTGTGCACTAGCAGGAGAATCCAATCAGAATTTCCTTAATATTGAATGTTGCTCAAAGAATATCAAACTACATACGTCCTAGTGATAATTTCAAACAAATCCACATTATTTAGATTAAGGAAGTCATCATACTAACATATTCATATTTTAGTCTCAAAAATCTTTCAGAACCAAGCAAAAGTTAGCTAAGGCTCAAAAGCAAAACAGACCATTACCACAATGGATCAGATTGAGAACTGACAACAAGATCAGATACAACGCTAAGAGAAGACACTGGAGAAGAACTAAGTTGGGTATCTAAGCTATTTGGGGTTGTTTGTTATTTCACTTATTTGATAGTAAAAATTTATGGAGGTTGGATATTGTATTAGGAAATGACATGTTTTAGGTTGACAAGGAATGAAATGATACATGTACCATCCTCTGTTGTATAAAATAATGGGTTAAGACGAATTTTCTTTATAGCATTTTAATATATTATTATACTCAATTTGAAGAAGATCTAAGAGAGAATACTTGCAAAGACTGTAGATCATACAGAGATAACTTGTGATGAGAAGAGTTCGGTATCAATTACCATCGTTAGCATTTGCCACATTATTCCGAGGCTGTTTATTAAAAATTGATTTACTATTATTCTTCATACACACCGATCAATCTTATTCTACATGGATTAAGTACGTATGTTTTCAACCATTGACTATTATTCTATCCGAGTCCCTTGAGTCTCTCTCTTTTGCATCTTCATTATCCCTGCTTAAACTTCTTCTTCAAATACAGTTTCAATTGGTTTTTCCATCAAGGCAGCATGTGAACCAACACAAACAGCACTTGAACCAATCAACCACATCATGGTAGATATAGGACTGGCCAAGAATCCCAAGGGAATAGCAACAATTAACAAACCGGTATATAATTGACTGGTGTTGTATCTCCCAAATGGAGTGACTAATTCTTCACCATTTAATTTATTAATACCATAAATCCCACCAATGACAAAACAAGTAACAAACAATAACAAGAAGTTGGTGATAAGGGCATAAATACTCAAGACAGACACTATAGCCATATAGTTTGCTGAGAAATAGCTCAAATTAAACCCGACTCTGTTTTGAATCTCACCAAAATTGGCAGGCTTGGAAACTCTTCTGAAATCAAAGAATTCTTGTGGTGGTCTGAGTTTAGATATGGTTCCTTGTACTGAATTGAAGTCGCTTCTGATTCTATCCAAGTTGAATCTATCTGTAACGCTGGCAAATTGCTAAAATCACACATTGTTGTTAGTAACTCTGAGATTTGCTAGTTGCTACATCGATTATTCTATTTTTCATCGACAGCTTTGGTCACTGTCGTAAGATGCTGGTTTCATATACATACTGATAAGCTTAAATATTGAGACATGGCTATTGGTAATTATGTGTTATATGGTAACTAGTGTAATTAAAAAGAAAATGTGTGTCTGATATTCCACGTTAATTCAAGAACTTTACAAGTCAGACAAAACAGACAGACAGACAAAAAAAAAAGAAACTATTTAAATTATTTTTTCTTTCAAAAAAATTACGTGTCTGTCAACTTGATGTGTAGGCTCCGCCTTGCTAGAGTACCTTCTAACCCAATTGATGTAACAGGGCATGTCTATCCACCCTATACATTTCTAGCAATTGTGTAAATGACGAAAACTGGGTTCGGTGGCTCATTTACCATCAATCTCTCAATATTAATTTGACATATAATGGAATGTTCCAATCGACAAATATTGGGCAGGTACAGCAACCGCTTCACTTCAGCCACATGGGTGATGTCATATTTGCTCTCCACAAATAACACAGTAACTTTGATAGACAAAACAGTTGTGTTGTACTTATATTAGACAAGTCATTGAAACTATAAATATCGCCTCTCCCTATGTTTATTTTAAACTTTATGGTTAATGAGTGAGAGGTGATTTGCAGTTTCTATTAAAGTAGATTTTGATAGGCGATTAACTTAACGGCGAAGAACATTTTTGCTTGTGTTTCTATTACTAAATGCATGGTGCTAGTATTACCAGGTGTTGAGAGTTTAACTTAGAAGAAACGGCACGCTACCGATCCTTATTTGTAATTGATAATTAATGGTATTGTCTAACCCAATGGGAAAATCTATCGTACAGAACTGATTGGTTACTGATCTGAGTTGATAGATCCAACAGATAATAGCCTGATAACTAAAATGCCCAGTTGGTTAACATATGATATAAGTTTCCTGGGTTTAAGGGCCCAACCTAGTTAACAAGGCGAGTCTCCTAAGAAAAGGTCGGACAAAAAAAACACAAATTTTGGTTGCAAAATTAATCACTGGTAACACTGTTCGCAACAAGAACTCCCACCTTGAATACAATAGTTTGCTTGAGGATCAGGGAAATGGCGTTTCATAATTCGGACAGTATTCTCCGCAAAATTGCAATCAAATGAGGTACTTCCCCCTTGCGTTATTTCCCAAAGACCGACGGTGTGGGGAGAAGTTGGAAGAACACACTTCAACTGGCTGAGAGTACTCTTGCTCTAAGTGCCTCTAGTTTTTATCTAGGAATACGCTAATTTATATTAACCACGGTTATATTTCTGATAGTCGACACCTTTTGAACAATGGTGGGACTGATGGTCCATACGGAGTTGGATGAACTTTACCTACCAGGTAGAAGCTCACAATTTACCAAATTGGTTTATAATTTTATTTTACTACTCATTTTTATACTAAATTATTTATAAATTCAAATCCTTTTTAACCATCGCCCTACAAATTGGGTGATAACCCATTTCAAACTTTTTAAAATAATGAATTGCCAATTCACGATCGACCTTATTCAACAACGCATATCCAGGTCTAACAAACTTCATTCTACCGACAGTACCTAACCACTCTCCCAATTTTGTTTTAAACTCAATACGTTCCCCGCTAACTTGTAAATAATACCATCTGAACAATATTTCTGCATTAAGTGTATCATTATATTCCTTGTAGGTATCTTCCATTAATCTCAACAACTCTTGATTTTGGTTCCAACTGAATGATTCCACCTTTTCATACGAGATTAATGTATCCAAGAATACAACGGATTGGTTGGCATTGAATTCAGAAATGTCATTTTCAGAAAACGTTCCTGATGGAACTTCTTTATCTCCAGTGTATTTGTACCATTTTGCAGCCAAGTCGTAACATTTGTCTGCAATAGTGGTATCGAATTTTGGATCAACTGGTGGCATACCCGGTTTGAATAACCATTTTTCCCAATCTATGGAATCCAATTCTTTGGTCTTATCACTAAAGAAGTCATACAAGGTATCAATAAACTGATACGTATCCAAAGAATTGTATCTGAATTTCTTGAAATAGTAAGGAATAAATTTATCAAACACCTTCTTACCACCAACTTTCTTTTCAATGTGGAATAATAAATTGAACCCCTTTTCGTAAGGAACAGTGGAAAATGCATCATCTGGATCTTCACCCTTTTTCAAGTCTTGCACTAATGTGGAATATTTGTCAACATCATCACCCATTGCTTTAAGATTATTTTCCAAATCATTCCATCCGATTATCGCATTAAATTGTCTCACGCGTTCTCCATACTGTTCAGGATTTTCCCATCCACGTTGTTTTGCTTCAGCAATGGCGATTCCTTCAAGAATTCTTCTTTCCAAATAGACGGTCCAACCTTCATTCAACCAAAAATGTTCCCATGAACAATTGGTTACCAAATTTCCTGACCATGAATGTGCCAATTCATGAGCAACAACACTGACTTGAGACCGGTCCTTACAAATCAAAGTTGGGGTCAACTGACACAAATTAGGAATTTCCATACCTCCATAGGGGAAACTAGAAGGTAAAATTAACGAATCAAATCTTAACCATTCATACTCAAAAATTAACTTTTCAGCAATTTGAATGAAGTTTTCCATGTCTTGCTCAAATTCCCATTGGCAATCCTTGATCTTACATGGCTCAGAATAGACATCTGATCTTGGACCCACTGGGGCACTGACGATATCCCCAGAATCAATCGAAATGAGGTATGATGGAATAGGAACTGGCTGGATAAAATAATAATTGTTATCGTGTTTGGGCAATGGACGACCAGACATCAACGTAGGTAATGGAGAAGTAGCAGATAAGGTATAGGTTGATTTAAGCGCAGGTGTATCAAAGCAAGGAAACAAACTTCTGGCATGGATCGCTTGACATTGACAAAAAAGATATGGCGCATTCTTACCATCAGTTGCTTCTTTGTCTAAGAATTGCAAGGCTGTACATTTTTCAGTTGTTTGAAAATTGATTGCTAAGTTGAAGGTGCTTGTGGAAGAAGCTGGTATTGGGATTGTCAATTTTGAACCTAATTGCTCATGGCGTTCATGCAAGATGAAGTTGGTAATCTGAATGGCATTAATTTCAACTTTATCAATTGTTAAATAGGAAGTGTCTAACTCGACATTCTCAACTTCAGTTTTCTTTGTTAAATCAAATTCAACAGTACCAATGACAATCTTTTTATCAAAGGAAACATCAAAATGTAATTTGGTATTATTGACTGCAAAATGAGTATAGTTGGATAAGGTAGATGGATCAATCTCTGGGGAATGAGTAGGACGATGTGGTTTTATCACTTCCATGGCCAGTCTTGTATTTGTTCTTAAAGTGTTATAGTATCTTATGACAACCAATGGATTGTACAAGCGTTTTATATTAAATTTTGACAACAACAGAATGCCGTGGTGCCTTATCATTGCAGGTTTGAGAAATATAATTTTCTTCAAGCCACTTCAACAATTTGATGCCATTTGAATATATGGGGATAAGTTGGTAGCGCTAATAGTATGACACAAATCAGTAATACCAAACAACAGGTGTAATTGAAAGAAGTCAAAGGAATGTGATGTGGTGGTGGTAAGTATCATTTTACGTTGATCTCCTGGCTGTCATCAGTCTGGCCTCAATAATAATTGGTGCCTTACACTTTACGTAGAAATTTCAACCCGTTGAAAGGTATTTCTCGGTCCTTAGGAGAGGTGGATCTTCTAGTTAGTATACATACATAACATACTTTGTTACTGTAACATTAGAACCATTCTATTATTGTCCTAATATCCCTTACTCTCTTGTGCTGGTAGTATTTCACTGGTAAACCACTCAGGTAAGACCAGTGGGTTGCTTTTTGCAACATCGCCCAATCACAGTGAATGAAAAAATCATCAACAAAAAAAACTTAACCACTCAAAAATTCCAGACATCTAACCACCTTCAATACATTTGGACTATCAATCAAATACACATAGAAAACAACATGGCACACAACCCTTGGGCAAAGAGAGACGCATGGAGATATGAAGGTCAATTCAGTCGTGTGAACCGTTTCAAAGGATCATTACCAGGTTTCGGCTCTGCCGTTGTTATATTTGCTGCCTACTGTGCCTATGAACAAATGTTTATGAAGAAGGATCATCATCATGAAGAACACCATTAGATGAGATAACGAGATAATATTATTTATAATTTTAAAACAAGGCGAGAGAAGGGAGAGACAAAGGGTTGTCTTAGTTCGTTGTATATTTATAGGTTAGTTTCTTTTTGGCATTAAATACATTTTCCAATTTTGTTATACTTGTGATATATTATATTGAACAATATTCAAGAATTTCCTATTTACATGGACATACAAGTCTATTCATTCCCGATTGTCCTTTTCTATTTCTTTCCTTCTGGTTGAGCATCAAAAACCTCACCAAAATCACCATCTAACAATGCTTCAAACATGGAACTTGAGCTGTCACCGTCTTCAACCACACTACCACGAGGTGCACTAGATGACGACCTACTTGCAAGCCAAGCATCACTCTTTTGTTTGGCAACAGCACCCCATCTATTAATTGCTTTTTGTTCATGTTTAAGCCCGGTTTCTGTGAGCGAACTGACGTGTATACCACCATACATGGTTGATTCTTCTCTGGCAACGTGACTTTCCATTTCTTCTCGCATTCTCAATCTATAATATTCAAATCTTGCTTTATCGTATGCTTCGAACATTGAATATTTACTTCCATCTTCTTTGGTTTCGTTTCTTAAAATATAAATTGTTCTTTGAACAACACATTCTCCATCTAATGGTTGGTCCAATTGTAACAAACGTGACCAGTTAGCCTTATTATTAGCACTACCGGTTTCAATCAAACTCTTTGGACGAGCTAATTCCCAAGGATGGTGATGATAGAATACATCTCTTAATTGATCTTCAAAAAATTCCAACTTTGGAACACGATGAACATCACTATGCTTAGCAACCCTTTCGCTTTTGGTAGTTCTACTTTTATATAACCCATTTTCAAGTTCATCTCTGCGTTGCTTTTGAGCTAATTCAGTTGCTGGATCAGGCTTTTGGGTCTTGTCGGTGAACATACGTGGAGTTCTGGTGAGGTTAATGGTTGGTGGATGACGAGCAACAACATCTAACCATACTGGTGCATTCTTGAGGACACCCTTCTTGACGAAATGGGATGCGTATTCGACAACACGAGTTGGTTTTGTTTGGAACTTCATTGCTGTTGGGGTGTCTTCTATTATCAAGTAGTCAACTTGTCGTTCTTCATTGAAAATTTTTTTATTTTCATCCAGTTTAGTGTTTGTTAGTGAGACTGGTACAGCCAAAAAAAAAATATAAGCAATATGGAGATGAAGGACTTTGTTGGTGAAAACATCCCATCACATATATGAAATATACACATTACAAGAGAAACCATGGAAAATGAACTTTATACGAAGATATAGCTCACAAATAGGACTATCACCGACAAAGCAAATAGCGTTAAAGCCAATAAAATTCCTGCCATCACTAAACATCGCAATTGAAAATTTTATCCACCGAATCAAATCGGAACAATCAAATAATAGTGGATCGATATTGAAAGGTATAGATTTATTAATCGACACTCACTATGATTACCTCGTCGATAAACTAAATCTCCGACATATCTCGAATCCTTATGACGTGAGGCAGGCAATATTTGACAGAATGTCTAAGGTGAAGATTATAAAACAACTGGAACACAGTGAAATATTAAACAAGCGTCGAGAATTACAGGAACGAAATAGACTAAGGCCTACTCGTGAATATCAAAACTTTGTAAAGGAATTGTATCCTAGGCCAGACGCTTCCAATGTCTTGTTTTCATCCGATACTAAAGATTTCCATATTGTAAGTAATTCTCAAAAGTATCAGAAACCAAACACTCATCGGTTGTTTAAACGATATATTCAATTACCTTTCCCAGCTCCACTATACATGTCAGCAGATGATTTAAACACATTGCTTGATAACTTTGTCCTTAATTCAGATACCTTCAATATCTCGGAATCAATCTATCAAAAGCTGATACAGAATAAGCGAAAACCATTCATGATGAACGATTTATCACTTGCCATTCACAAACAACAAGAATACATATCACAATGTACTAAAATCTTAACTGATATCAAATTGGCTAATTTACCCTTAACTCCATCAGAACAAAATAGACTAATGTATTTATCATTTTATCGAGATCGAAAGGAAATCGTTGATCTTTATCATCAGAAAATAAGACAACCCCAAAGGACTCATCAAGAACAACAAGAACAACAGCAAAAACAACATCATCATCACCAACATGAACTAGAACAATATCCCGTGTTTAACCGTATCACATATAAAGAGCTTATGAAATCATTGGGGAAAGATGATCCCAACGAATTAGACAGGAACGCGTTTCGTATTTTGCTTTTCCATGCAGTGAGGCACAATCAATGGGAAGTGCTCAAGGATTTACTAAAGACCAGCTCCGAGTCCAATGAGATCTTATCAGATGATCTTACTCAATTGAAAATTAATGCTGGGACAGGGATTCTATTATTAGAGTATTTCTCAAGTCATCTTGATAATCCAGAAAATGGACAATATCTTTCCCGGGTATTGGATTATCTCACCCAAAGTTCACGATTTGTTAATCAAGCATTGGTGAACTATGTGATTATAATGTTAGTGCAAATGGGGAAAGTAGGGTATGCGGAATCATTACTCAAGGAAGCATATTTCACCAGAGTTGAACAAGAAGAAGAAAAAGAACAAGAGCAGAATGACTATCACGAGGTGGATGTTGCCAAGCAGACGAAATTTGAAGATACGAGAGTTCATCTCCAATGGTCGACGATTTATCGTAACTTAAAATTCATTACCAATGATGATGTAATAACCTATAAGTTTACTCCGACTTGGAAAACATTTGACGCATTGTTGCAATATTATTGTAACCATGAAGAAACTTCATTCACGCGACTTAAACTCATAATCAAAATTATCACCGATCATGCCAAACTTCCTATGAAGGCCACATTATATAGACAAGTATACCAAGCCTTCATCAAACAATCCAAAAGTCAAGAAATTTCCGATTGGACCATCGACGAGTTATTAAAATTCACAATGACAATGATTGGCAATAGTGGACCTACAACTTCCAGTCTGCAAGATACGCAACAAACCATTACCAAACTCGTAAACGCCGGTCGAGTATCCATTCACGAATTTAACGATACGTTAAGAAAATCTATCAATAAAACCGCCGAGAAAGAATCACCTTCTGGGATGGTGGGGTTGATGCAAATTCAACATCTGATGATGATGGAGATTTTCCAAGCATTTGAAGCGACATTGTGGAAGTATAAGAATGTGACGGGACAGTCAAAATATCAACGGGTTTTGAATATTGTTCGTGATATTGATGGTGAATATACGCGATGGTATGAATGTTCGTTACAGGAACTAGAGGGGACGGGATATCGATTAGATAAAGAGATTTCCATGAGGCGGGTCTATTTGCTTGACTTGGTGGAGAAGGTGTCGGCGGGGTTGAAGGGAGGTGAAGATGATAGGGTTGAACATCCGATTGAAGTTAATGACGATAGATGATTTGCATTGATAGACCGGGAACGTTTATAGACATATACTTGGGCTTGTATATATACTTTATTTATTTATTTATTCATTCATTCATCAGGACAAACAGAAATCTGCGATAGATGATTGCTCGCAACTCCAAGCAGTTCATCTTGTCCTGCAGGGAATAATCGGAGTGCTGGAGCATATTATTTACCAATTTGCAGGGGGAAGTGAACCCCTTTGACCAAAATACATGGAAATGCATGATAGTAAATATCCCAGTTTGATGACAAGCATTGCAGTTCGACAACAAGATGATTAGTGCATCCTTGGAATTGATTGCCAAATACCGTATGGTCCTTTGTCATTGACACTTACTAGAAGCATCTGAGTATTGTGCCCTCTAATCCTCTATGATACAAAGTACAACAATCTCAGCCCGCAAAACTAACACCCATAGAAAAATCAAAGCTCCGTGGGCTGTGGCTTGTTTCTCTAGAATATTTGACATAGACACCTCGTTGTATGATTGCCAATTCAGTATTTCATTATATAGCGAGCACTATCAGTGATAATTGCCGATTTTAAGGTACTAGATATACGCGATGGGAGTACTTCACGTGAATCTATTTAGAGGTTCTTTGGTGTGTTTGTTGTGTTTGTTTTGTTACTTGTTTTTGCACCTGAAATGAAATTTGGATTCTTATTTTTTTTTTATTTTTTATTTATTTAACCGATTGATTGAATTGAAACTTCAGAAATTTATACATAGTTAACTACACCAATTACTTGCTTCTCCTATCAATTGAAAGCATTCATATATAAGGGTCAATCACAACGATGGCAACAGCTCCAGACAATCCTGATACAGCGGAGGCAACTACTGTATGTATACAATCACTCAATTGAAGTTTGATCAAGCGCGAAATTGCAAACAGTGCCTTGACCACGAGATTTTTACATCCAAAATACCAAGAATTTTTGAACCCATACTAACAAGTCGTTCAAGCCAACTGATATTCTAAACCCACCGGAACAAGTGGAGATTGATCAAGTTGTTAAACCAGAAACTGCTATTGCCCCTCCATCAGTAACAAAAAAAGAGACATCGGTTCTCTCCTCAAAGCAATCCCTTGGCAGTACTCCCATTGAGAACCTCACTCCGAGCGAAGACTTGGACATTTCAAACATCAAAACA
>JAKUCC010000088.1:8864-20427 GCA_030563365.1 Hemisphaericaspora xylanilytica | reverse complement strand
CTCTACCTTTAACCGCCATAAAAATCTTTGGGTCATCTCTTCCATTGTATTTAGCTAAGGTTTTGGGAGTGAATTTTCCTTCAACTACTGGTTGTTGTGCTGATTCCGCGGTGTCTAAGGGATTGTCGGGGATTGTGACATCGGACTTGATTCGATATGCAAGAAATACAATTATTAATATGATAAGGATTGTGCTGATCATAATTATTGAGAGTTTTTATTGATGCTGATGGAATTTCCAATTAGTCAACCAATTGATATTTAAAAAAAGGTAAAGGTGAAAGTGAATTCAAAGGGTGGAGTGTGTTAACACGAAGGTTAATTGATTTGTAAACGAAGTTTTCTAAGTGGAGCAATCAGTTTTTTCGTACCCGCTGTAGACAAAGGGTCTTTCCCTGTTCCTCCAGACAATACTATAATTACGTTGCATCATGGAATCCCGCCACCATCACTTATACAGTCTGTCGAATACAATACAAAACATACTCTCCTGATGCTTCAACATCACATGGTTAAACCAGTAGTCAACCTAAATCCCCACAAACTTGTTGTCCCTTCTGGCCCTCCAAAATGTCTCTCACGTGATGTATTCTTTCCGCTTTTGGAAAAATTGAAATTTTTCACCCACACAACACACAACCATATATCCCTACCTAACCATCTCTAGCACCATTTGCAAAATATCCAACCACCTTAATCGCACACACGCACACACGCACACATACACAATGGGAAGAGATATAGTTGCATTAGACGACTTAACGGTCAACAACCTCGGGGTATTCAAAAAAATCAACCAAGTCTGTCTCCCAACCAAATATCCCGATTCATGGTATCAAGATTCTTTAAATTCTGATCAAATTGTTAAATTGGCATTTTATTCTGAATTACCAGTGGGAGCAATCAAGGCGAAAACATATAATAAACTCCACAAGATTAATAATTTTGAAAATTTGTTGTCGGCAAATTTACCGTCAAAAGTCATTCCCAATGCGGTTTATCTTGAGAGTTTTGCCGTGTTGGAGGCATATCGTGGACTAGGCGTTGGCCAAAAGTTGATGGATTTTTTGATTGAGGAAACGAAAAAGAAGTTCATTCATGAGATTATAATACATGTTCACGTTGATAATGAAGTGGGATTAAATTGGTATTTGAAAAGAGGGTTTGTTAAGAATGAAGAGGTGGTGAAGGATTATTATAAGGATCAAGGATTACAAAATCCAGATGCATATGTCTTGACATTGACTGTATAAATACGAAATTCCCTGGGTTTATTTTGAACAATTAGTGCAAATATAACTAATTGTATTATAGAAATCTAACAACAAAGAGAAAACATAAAAAAATCACTAATGTACATATCTTCTAATTATCACCTTCATCTTCAGTATCCGTATTGATATCAGTAAAGATACTTTCAGCATCACTTTCATCCTCATCACTATCCACTTCTTCAATCTTTTTGCTCTTTGCCTTTTCTCCTCTTAAAGCAGCTAATGCACCAGCTATAGTATCTTCTTCAGGATCTGATATATCACTTTCTGAATCCGATTCTTCGTCTTTGTCTTCCAACTTTTTCTTAAAATGAAGAAGCTCTTTTTCTATAGATGCTGGTTTAACTTCCATGTCAACGGGTATGTCGATATCAGCTCCAAAATAGGCATTGTTCTTCATGACAAATCTATAATTGTATACTCCAACGGTACCGGAAGGTTGAGTCAATGGTACTTTAAACGTAGTCAAAACAACATCGCCTTCATTACCCAGCTTCCAAACATCTTGACTAAGCTCTAAATTCAGCAAATCGACATTTTCCATTACATAGGCAGTACTATCATCAACCAATTTATTTTCACGTTGACTAATGAGATAACAACTCCAAGAATTGCGGAAATTAGTTGGGAAGAATGGACTAAATGCAAATGGCAATTGTGGTTGGTTTTCATTGACGACTAATGGATTCTTCATATATTCCAAAGTTTCTTCATCTTCTAATCTTGCATCTTCAATTTCTGGACAGGATTTCAATCTTGGAGATTTGACTAAGAACTTGATGGATAAATGAGCACTGGAATTTGGTGGGACAATTCCTTGTTCACCAGGGACTTTAAATGTTGCTTCCACAATACGAGGAATTGGGATATGAGATGCGACATCAAGAGCTTTTTCAAGTTTTGAATCATCAGTTATACCTAAAGCTTGTTTAGCCTCTTGTTTGGAAATAGCAAATAATTTACCCAATTTCTTAACTGGTTGTTTGGACACCACTTTAGGATCGACATATGGCAATTGCAACAACTCTTGATGTCTACCTGTTGGTTTGACGGCTGCCACAATTGACTTCTTTAAGTCTTCAGCGGCAAAGACGATTTCATAAACTCTGAAAACCACAGCAATATCAATGAATCCTTGGATGATAAAAGGTAATATAGAAACAAGCTTAACCTTATCCTTTTCACTCTTGGCGCCGGAAAATTCACGGTTGAAATGTTTTTCAACCAATTCACGTCTTTGTTCAATTGATAAATGACCAAATGTACTCTTCACTTCTTCACTTTCAAGTATCCAATCCAAAACAACATCAGGAGTAATTATCTTTCCTGGATCTCTGTCAGTCAATTTTCTAGTAAATAACGCAGCGGTTTCCACTTTTAATCCCTTTCTGGTATGTGATTTAACATTACTCCACCATTTGCCAACAATATAAGGCAAGAGAACTCCAATCAATAAGAAATAAAACACGACAACCAAGGCACTATATTTCCCTTCAACCAAATACTTTGGAAGGGCAATTCCATGGGTTGTAGGTTGTTCACCATCAGGATGTCCATATCTCAAATAATTCTCCCTCATAGTTTCGTCGGTCAATGCTTTATATGCCGAAGTTAATTTAATATACTCTTGTTCCATTCTGTCTCTTGCTTCTTGAGTTAAATCACGGGGTAATTTATCAGGATGATACTTCAATGATAATTTTCTATAGTGGGATTTAATCTCCTTTTCAGTGGAACTAAAAGAAACATCCAAGATTGCGTATGGATCAAACATTCCTGACATATCGGCTTCTTTGGTTGCATATTTCGCCACGTAAAACACAATTGCCCATCCAATTACAAGCACAACCAATGTCTTGTTGAAAATCTTGTTAGTTCTTTGGTGAGATTGAAATTGTTGGATTTGCGAGTTATTTTCAACACCAATAGTCTTAGAGTCTTCCTTGATAGAACCCTTGATTTTTGAGTTTACTGCTATTGGATCAGAGGTGTCTCTGATTCTCATTATGTATTTAATTGTGAGTGGTAATAAGACAAATGTCAACAAGGCCAACACAAAGAATGGCCACGTCTCTCCTTGCTCATCATAGTTGTATTCTGATGATGCCATGGTGGTGTGATTTGTATGCGTAGGTGTGTGTTTGTATGTGTCTATACAAAGTCTATAATGTCAACTGGGTTGGTGTGTACGTGTAAAAGAAGATTTGGTTGTAAACTTTTTCGTTCACTGTAAAAATTATTTTTATGTTTAATTTTTAATTTTTTTTTTTTTTCGTTTGACGTGTTAATACGTTTTTTCAAGTAAACTCCAAAAGTAATGCTACCAATTGATACTACCCAGTTCAAGTACATACCATCTACAATATTCACAAGCACTCTTAACACATTGCTTTAAAAATGTATTTAAAATATTAAAAACGGAACAAGTAAAAATAAAATGAATATACAAAAGCTCAGTCTGTTTGTCCCCTCCCCAAGTTACATATTCTCTCTCTCTCTCTCTCTCTCTCTCTCTCTGCTATACACGCACCATGCACTTCTTAATGGTGGAACAAACGGATTGGGTTTTCAACATAGACAATATCATTGGCATCAGCAGCACTGAAAACAGCCTTATCCATAACGGAACCAGAAGGAGCAGCAATATACTTAACACCAGATCTAGCAGCTCTATAAACATTATCAGGGAATGGGAAGAATGCATCTGAGGATAAAGCAACATTGTTCAACTTCTTCAACCATTCAGCTCTTTCTTCAGCAGTTAATGGTTCTGGAATAGTTTCAAACTTAGATTCATATTCTGACTTTTCTGGTTCAGTAGTTGGAATTTGGTTAGTGACGTATAAATCAATGGCATTTGATTTTTCTGGTCTCTTGACACCCTTGGCCCACTTGAAGCCTAAAACCTTTGGATGTTGTCTTAACCACCAGTTGTCGGCCTTGTCACCTGCTAATCTAGTACAATGGATACGGGATTGTTGACCAGCACCTAAACCAATAACCATACCGTTCTTGGCGTAACAAACAGAGTTGGATTGAGTGTATTTTAATGCAATAGTGGCAATAGTCAAGTCAATGGCACCTTGTTCGGTTAAATCCTTGTTCTTGGAAACAATTTCCTTGAAAGAAGATCCCTTGAAGATAGCATCATTTCTCTTTTGTTGTAAAGTAATACCATAAACTTGTCTAGATTCCAAATTATCTGGAGTAAAGTTTGGATCAATTTGTAAAATACAGTATTTACCATTCTTCTTCTTCTTTAAGATTTCCAAAGCTTCTTCGGAATAACCTGGAGCAATAACCCCATCCGAAACTTCCTTGGAGATGATTTGAGCAGTTGGCTTGTCAACAATGTTAGATAAAGCAATGAAATCACCGAAAGAGGACATTCTGTCAGCACCTCTAGCTCTGGCATATGCATTGGCTAATGGAGATAAGTTTTCAATATCTTCAACAAAGTAAATCTTCTTTTCAACATCAGTCAAAGGTAAACCAACCGCAGCACCAGCTGGAGAAACGTGCTTGAAGGAGGCAGCGGCTGGTAAGTTTAAGGAAGCAGATAATTCCTTAACCAATGGCCAGGAGTTCAATGCATCTAATAAGTTAATGTAGCCTGGAGAACCACTCAAAACTTTGAATGGCAATTCACCTTCGGCAACAAAAGCTTGTGCTGGTTTTTGGTGAGGGTTGGCACCATATCTTAATGGCAATTGAGAAACATTTTCAGCATATTGCTTTCTGAAGAAATCAGAAATTGCGACATCATAATCAGCAGTGTGTTCAAAAGCCTTCAAGGCCAATTTATTCTTAGTAGCAGAACTGATTTCACCAGCCTTTAATTCTTCCAAGAAACCAGCGTAATCCTTTGGATCAGATAAGATGGTGACTCTGGCGTGGTTCTTTGCGGCGGCTCTTAAAAGAGTAACACCACCAATATCAATTTCTTCAACTGCTTCTTCAACAGTGACAGCAACCTTGGAAATGGTTTCCTTGAATGGGTATAAGTTACAAACAACATAATCAACCTTTTCGATACCTTGGGCAGCTAAATCCTGTTCATCACTGTCCAAGTTTCTAGCTAAGATACCACCATGAACAGCAGGATGTAAAGTCTTGACTCTACCACCTAACATTTCTGGAGCATGAGTAATTGAAGAAACATCTTCGACTGGGAAACCAGCTTCTCTGATTAATTTTGCAGTACCTCCTGAGGCTAAAATACGAACATTGGCAGCAACCAAACCTTTGGCAAGGTCCAATAAGCCAGTCTTGTCGTAGACGGATAATATAGCAGTTTGCTTATGAGCAGACATTGTGAATTGGGGTTGAAGAGTCGAATGAATGGTGTCAACTTGGGGGTGGGAAAAGAATGAAAATTTTTATTTCCCTTTAACAAAAAAAAAAAATGATTGAGCTTACTCTGGTAACAACACAAAAAATGTTCGTTTTTCTTTGTCGTTCTTCTACTTCTTCTGCTTCTGCTTCAATTGAGAAATTGGTGGGAACAAGAAGAAGAAGGAAGAAGGAGAAGAAAAAAAAATTAAGGGGGCCAGAGAGACAACACAGGGAGACAGAGACACAGGGAGACGACAGGTACACATAGATAGTGAGGGCAAGAGGTAGAGCAAGGACAGGGCATGATAGGTGAGCTATGTCCTGCAGCTGGCTATCCATCTTTGTGATTACATGCTTCAATAAGCTGAAGAAGAAGAAAGCTGTGCTCAGGTGTAGTCAATTGATTAGCTGATTGATTCTGGCAGATAGGCAAGTTTCCAAAGAAATTGTGAGTATCTACCAGAGTATCTAACTCTACACTCCATCTCTCAATCAATTGAATAAGCAAGACAGTATACTTACAGATTGTAGATGGACAATGGGCAAATAGTAAAGCATATAGGTTGCAATGAGATACTGCTAACTGAATTCATGTTGCCAATGTACCTGCCCCGGTGGGAGGTTTGATACATACACAACCCCCATCCGGAATTATTTTTTTTTTTGCATCGAAAAGACTCTGGAAATTGACAGTAATAAACATGAAATTTCCCAATCAGGTTTGATTAATAGTGTGGAATTGATTTCCAATGAGCTCTTGCGGTTCCGGAGCATTGCACTATTCAAATAACCTTAGCAAAAACTCAAAGAGATGAGCATCCTAGAAAATGCTTAATTGTAATTAGCTCATGACAATTTTATCAATTCTTATATAAATTTTTGACTCCGATTGTTATTGATAAGTAAAAACAAAGAAGCCGCCATCAGATTGTGTCACGTGTAATGAGGTACAAATTTAGTGAAACATCCAAACTACAATAATGAACGGAGATTATAGCACAAAAAGCAATTGAATTAGCACGTGATTTTATGGAATCCTGTTGGTAGGTTTGCCAATGGTAGAATTACTGGGACCTGGTGGGTTCATTGAGGTAGACTTGTACACTTTTATCTGTTTCTACTATCAGAAAAAGGTCCCTGAAAACAGTTGTAGAATCTAAGATTTTTGCTGCTCGTAGTTTTGGATTGTTTTTGGGAGTTGTATTTACAGTTTAAATTTCACATTTTACAGTTTACTATTTATTACAGTCTAGAGTGATAATTTGGTGAGAGAGATATTCCAGAAAGCATACACCATAAAGAAAAACACATGTGTTAAGAAAGGATGATCTGCAAAGATCAACCCCTGCTCAATCGTTACACATTGATCCAGTTTAAGAGACCAAAGATTAAACAAGAAAACTTCATTGCATTTTAAAAAATCAAAAGTGTAATCTGACATGAGTACAATGCACTGGACTTAATTAAAATGGTCATAAATTAATTTCGTAATAGATACAATGGGCATCGTAAACAGACCCGCCCAAATGCCATACAACATTAGGGAGATATTTAAGAATAACCGGATTTAAGAATGCAAGAAGAAATCTCCGAAATTATGACTGGTCATCATGATCACTTGAGATAATGCAGAAACTGAACAAGAAACAGCAACATGAATAATGTTAGATAAAATGCATACCAAGAAGTTGAAGGTTCATTTTCTTATTGTTATGGGGCAACTCCATCAGCTTAGTGTTGTTCACGTACGGTTCCTTCTACTACAACATCCATAGCTAATCATCCAAGCATCCACACGGCGTAATGAATATTTACACCCAGTCAAGAGCCTATGTGTCAACATGCATCGCGGATATAGACAAGCATGTATTATGGACTAACGAGCTTATGCCAACATGGATAGCATAGATAGACAAACTGGCATGACGCAGTAAACAGCATATGTGTCAATATCAATCGCGGAGATTGATATGGTGGTATCATGTAGAGTGAAAGGCTCTTATGCCCGTTGAATGACTGGCTGGGAACGCCGTATGAGAGCTGCATGAAAAGTATGAAATGCATAATAGGTTACAGATGAGCGTGGGAACGTATAACGGTATCATGGTTGGACAACGTGTACTAATTCTAATTAGTAGGTGGCCTTACATAACTGCAGAGAGCAGATGAACATTACTTTGAGGTCATGACCTTTCTAGTTGATCTAAGGCGATTATCAGTAGCTGGTAGTAGTAACAAGAAGAAATTGATGATGACTATGATGACTATGATGATCTCATAGTTGATATTTTTTACTTGTTCCTTTTTGCAGCCATTCATCAAAATATTAGCAACGAGAAAAAATAATATTTTAATTGCAAAAACAGGCATAATCATGATCATTGCATATCAACACCAACGCATTTGCGCAAGTCCCCGGTCTACCTACACCTGAAAGGTCAACACGACTGATGACTTGTACATTATTATTCCCTAACCACAACATCATCGATTTTGCCATTCTCGCATTTTTGTCAGATGAGAAAATATCCTCATTCAAATTGCCCCAATATAAATAAACGGCTTGGTTAGCCCAAACCTTATCCAGTATTCATGACATGTTTCCCTTCTTCAACTAATTCAAACAACTAGCAATGATTAGCTTAATATTTTCTTTGCTTTATTTTTTGCTATTCCAAAGTATTTCCAAAGCTGCCATCGTCGACGTGAGAGAGAGACTCATTCTTCGAAATGAGCAACCAGAGCAAGCCGGATATCGCATTGAAGCAGATTTATCATTTGTTGATATCCTCGAATGTTATGTTGCAACGCTAGATGTGCAAGAAGGCGGAAATTTCTACGTTGGTAATAGTTTTAGTGATTCAATCGTAAGGGGAATTTTCGGAGAGGAGTTAACAAATAGAGGCACCACCTACATTGTCCAATGCAGTGAAGATGAATCGGTTGTTTCCTTTGATATTTCAAATCTGGGAAATTTTGTTATACAAAACGGTGCAAAAGTCAGCTTGGATGGAACTTTTGTTAATGACGGGACCATGAGTGCTACCGATTCATATGTTAGTATTAAGTCTTTGATCAACAATGGTGTTATCTGTGGTAGTGGTTGTGAGGTTTCCATCCCAGAAGAAGTACAAGTTTATTCCAAGCGGGATCTCTCACCAGACCTTGGGTTTGTTAGAATTCAACGATCTACTTTAGTTGTGGAAGGTAACTTACTATCAAGAGTTTGTCTAGATGGTTTAACAGAGCTTGTCGTTAGGAGTCCTACTGTGTCACCCATCCACGTTTCGAGCTTTGGTGCTAGCAATGTGATCAAAATCCCTTCATCCTCCGACGTTTACACCGTTGAATATGAAGGGGTGAAACTTACCTTAACCGGTGGCAGTGACGGCAAGTATGAGTTCGATATCGGACCAGGATATGATAGACATGACATCGACGCTACTGTTTCTGAAGCTTATGTTGTAGTATCGTATCCTAGTATTCCACAAGTTTGCAATGAATGCGGTTGTGAAGAATGCAAATTTGAACCACCGGTCCAAGTCCCCGGTGTCCTTCCTGAAAAGACTATAGAAGTTGTTGGCACGGAAACATATACAGTACTCATTACAACGACTGCCCCCGGTGAGTGGGTTACAATTACTCAGTATGCCGAATCTGAAACTGGAACTCCAACCACCGATGAACCTCAGGAGACTTCAGGGTTTGAATCATTTACTATAAGTGAAGATCCCCAATCCACGAGCTCTCCAGAAGAGTTTACTACCACCACTGAGGAAGCTTCGTCGAACATGGACTCGAGTACTGTACAGCAAGAATCATCTGTTGTAGAAACTTCCATGAATACCGAATCTGAAACAAGCCAAATGAATCCAACTACTACCGTTGATCCAGAAGTATCTTCGAGCACGCTTCCTGATGTAAGTTCTACCCAAATTGAAAGTAGTAATGCTACCAGCGGCCAATCTATTACAAGCGAGGGGCCCTCGAGTTCAACTATAACTAATCCCACATCAGAAGATTCTTCATCTGAAACGGATCCTGTTACGCCAACGAAGATATCAACAAACACTGAAGGAACAACTGATCCTGTCAATCCAACGGATCCCGTCAACCCAACTGACCCTGTCACTCCAACGAGTCCAACAGATCCGGTCAACCCAACTGACCCTGTCACTCCAACCAGTCCAACAGATCCGGTCAACCCAACTGACCCTGTCACTCCAACCAGTCCAACAGATCCGGTCAACCCAACTGACCCTGTCACTCCAACCAGTCCAACAGATCCGGTCAATCCAACAGATCCTGTCACTCCAACCAGTCCAACTGATCCTGTCAATCCAACTGACCCTGTCACTCCAACCAGTCCAACTGATCCTGTCAATCCAACTGACCCTGTCACTCCAACCAGTCCAACTGATCCTGTCACTCCAACCAGTCCAACTGATCCTGTCAACCCAACAGATCCTGTCACTCCAACGAGTCCAACAGATCCGGTCAACCCAACTGACCCTGTCACTCCAACCAGTCCAACAGATCCGGTCAACCCAACTGACCCTGTCACTCCAACCAGTCCAACAGATCCGGTCAACCCAACTGACCCTGTCACTCCAACCAGTCCAACAGATCCGGTCAATCCAACTGATCCTGTCAATCCAACCAGTCCAACTGATCCTGTCAATCCAACTGAGCCTGTCACTCCAACCAGTCCAACTGATCCTGTCAATCCAACAGATCCCGTCACTCCAACTAGCCCAGTAACTCCAACCTATCCTACTACGGGAACAAAACCTACCACAGGAACAAGTAGAACTACAACTACTTCAAACACATTGACAATACCTTCAACTACGACAACCAGCAACCGAACCGAGTCAGGCGATGTCACTCGGACTGATGAAACTACCATTAACTCAACCAAAACCTCGGTAATCCCCGATCCCGAAAACCCAACTACAGACACCCAACTGAAAACCATACGTACAGTTGAAAGCTCAATTACTTTAACGATTGGTGATAAATCCAC
This sequence comes from Hemisphaericaspora xylanilytica, assembly GCA_030563365.1. Classification (NCBI taxonomy): domain Eukaryota; kingdom Fungi; phylum Ascomycota; class Pichiomycetes; order Serinales; family Debaryomycetaceae; genus Hemisphaericaspora; species Hemisphaericaspora xylanilytica. Next base: position 9,792 of record JAKUCC010000088.1, on the reverse strand, counting down.
CACAATCACAGTTATCATCCCTACTGAAGTAACTGTAGACCCTACTGCATCACCCACGTCTTATTACACGGCTACGCACGATGGTTCGCTAACCACAATTACTTCCAAGATTCCTCCACCAACTAACTTACCTGAAGATCCTGATGACCCATATACGATTGTAGTTACAAGTACAACTGGTGGTGCGGTTATAACGACAACGATGACTGGATCGCGTGTTGCCACGGAAGAAAAGGAAAGATCTGGAGATACTTGGCTAACGTCAACATTAATGACAAAACCTCAAGAGAGTACTACTGCGCCAGGAACCATATCCCTGGTGAGTACTGTTCCCATTGTTTCACCAATTGATAATGCCGGAACAACGATCTTTAATCGGGTGCAAGGTATATTGGCGATATTGGTCGGGGTGGTCTTGTTGTAAGGATGAGAAGGCTATAAGTTCGGACCTTGGTTTTTCTTTGTTATGATTATGATTATGATTATCATGAAACTATATTGATTTTGTAGATGGTATTTCTATCCTTCCTATCTCTGGAAATATATCTTTCATAGGATGTAGGTAAAGGTTTATATAATACACGAATTTGTCTCTGGTGGCTATTTCTTGTATTGTTTCTCTGTTTATTCGCAATGTAGAGTTGATCGAGCTGACCCTGGAGTTATGTTAACAGGTTGTCTCAACTTTAGTTTCTAAATGATCAATTCCAGATGGACTTTAAAATCATTTAAGGTTTGTACACAACATAGTTCATTTGTATAACACCATGTTTGCACCCAATAAATCAAATAGACTTTTGGCTAAGCTACGTAAGACACTTCTACGTAATGTTATACTATCATCCCATTCAAAACGCTCAATACACTACAGGTCAAATTTATAAAACTCATTTTCCACACCAAATCAAAAACGAAATTTATTAGAATA
>JAKUCC010000087.1:0-28562 GCA_030563365.1 Hemisphaericaspora xylanilytica | reverse complement strand
AGAGAAAAAAAATTAGTTACAAGGAATTTCTTTTCATCTCCATACTTAGATATCGACCCTCATCAGTCTCAGCAACATGAACGCTAGTGTCTATTTACAATCCTTCGGTTGGAAAGAAGGTCAAGCGTTACAAAAAGGAGGTCTTGTAAAACCTATATTAGTCAAGCATAAAAAGGACACTAAAGGACTAGGACATGGGACTAATGATGCTGATACTTGGTGGGAAAAATTATTCGATGGGCAATTGAAAAATTTAGAAGTCAACAATAATTCAAACGGAAATGTGTCCTTTGCCAAAAATGAAGCTGTGGTGTTGGATGATATGAGAAAGTCCATGTCTCCCTTGTATAAAATGTTTGTCAAGGGTGAAGGTTTGGCAGGAACTGTTGGGAAAACTGAGCATGTAAAGGTAGAACATATGGAGGTGACGTCGAGTATGGCCATGGAGCAGATGGAAAAGCTTATAAATAAAGAGAAGGACATACTGATAGGTGATAAATCAACTACGGAGAAGAAGAAGAAGAAGGAGAAGAAGGATAAATCAAACAAGAAGGACAAGAAGGAGAAATCTCCAAAGGTAGAAAAGAAGGAGAAATCTCCCAAGGCAGAGAAAAAGGACAAAAAGGAAAAGAAATCGAAAGCAGTAAAGGAGATCAAAAAGCCAAAGGATAAAGAAACTAAGAAGGAGAAGAAGGAGAAGAAGGAGAAGAAAGAAAAGAAAGACAAGAAAGCTAAACAGGAAGAGGTATTAAGTGATGATCAAAGTAAATCGTCTAACAAAAAGAAGCGTAAGAGCGACAGTAAGGACAGTTCTCCTATAAAGAGACTGAGATCAGTATGAAGATGAGAACATTATCAGGTTATTTTGTATATTAGTTGTGTGTAATTTAGAAATTTTGCATTTTTAGGGTTTTTTAATTTATGTTTGTTAGATCATATTTTAGTGCGCACTAGTAGTTTAGGTTTCTTAGCGAACTATACAACCAAGGTTATTTAGATAAGACATTCACCAAAAAGGGACAATCACACTTACCAACGAGATGGAAATGCTGCCAATTGGGTTAGTGTTGAAGATTGGTAGATATGTGGTATTCACTTATATCATATGGCGTATATTTATATATGTCCTCACAAATAGACGACCGTTACTCATAGGATTTCTCATTGCATTGGTTGGAATTGCCATTCAATCGATCATATTCACCCCCAAACATCCACAACAGAAGCGAAAGAAACAGACTAGATTCAAGTTTACATATCCCGCAGAATGGCGCTCCGAATTGAAACAATTACAAACTGATCAAGCACAGTTAAATCTGCCAATTGTTAGTGAATCGTTCTTACTTTCAGAAACAATTGATGATTTAATTGATCTCATCATCAATGAATTCATACAGAAATGGTATTCACAAATTACATCTTCATCATTAGTCACAGATTCGATCAAGATTGAAATCAAACATGTTATCCGAAATTTAAAAAATAGATTAGAAAAGATAGATTTTGCCAAAGTTTTGGTTACCAATATCTTACCCATTGTCCAAGATCATTTCCAATCTTACATTCAGGCAGAAGAGCTCGTAGAGTCAAAAACATATTTCCTCAAGAATGATTCGTCAGAGTTTCATACATCTGTAGCAAATGCGTACAAGCGAGGGAAGCTACATCCTGCTGTGACCGTTTCCAATAACATCCAGGCAAATATAAATGAACGGAAATATCTTCGTGGGAAAGTCAGTTCTTTCTTGCCATATGTGCTATCTGAACATGAAAAACATAATGAGATAGGTGTCACACTTACAACAGAGATTTTGGCATGTACCGTTCTTTGTAATGTCGTGAATGTTATTACCGAAAGTGATTTCTATAATTTGATGATTGTTAAATTAATAGGTGATAATTTGAGAAGGAGAAATCAAGTTATGAAATTACGAGCAGCATTGGAGGAACATACCCAAGGAGAAATGAAACGGCGTCAAGTGCTTCGAAGACAATTGGAGTTACCTGCAGCAGAAGATTTCCAGGGAATCCTGGATTCAATAGACAAGAGTGAAAATTTGGAAAGTCTACTGCTACTTGAGGATGCAATACTTCAAATAGATGATCCAATAAGTAGGATTCAATTAAAGAAGAGACTTGATCAAAAACGAGATTTATTATTTGTCAACGATTCCTCAATGAAATTAAGCGAAATTCTCAATAATCCGACATCATTAAATGTATTCAAAACATGTATGATTGACAATGGAAGAAGCAAAATGCTTGAATTTTGGCTTGCTGTGGAAGGACTAAAAGCACCATTGGAACAGAACGACGTGGATGACGATGATATGAATGCACTTTCATTAGAGTATACCAATGCTGACGATATTAAACGCATCATTGATGCATATATCGTACCTGGATACATCCCTGTTGATGATTCCACCAAAGCAGCACTTCTCTCCTTGTCAGACTTACGTGCAGGTGGGTCGACGGTGCATGAGCATAAGAAAGTCAGAGGATTACTCATTCAATTACAGGGTCATGTGTATGACGAAATAGAGGCAAAAGATTTTGAATTGTTCAAGAATTCTAATGTTTATATGAAACAATTACAGACTAGAATGGGAGAGCAACTACACGTGAACCCAGAAATAGTTCATGCTGTCGAAAGTGCGTTTTCTGAGATTATGAACACATCTGACGTGGATTCTTTGCCAACAAAACAAGTAGGAATGTCTATTAGTAAGAGCACCAGCCTGGCAGATGTATTTCGATGGAAAAACAAGGATTCGCAGGAGATATTTGGTCTCGATGATGGAAGTTCTGCTAATCGGTCTTCCCGGTTGTTTGATAGTGATGACTCTGAAGAAGAAGATGAAGAAGAAGGAGACGATGAGGTCACAAGTGATTCTTCAAGTTTTCGAGGGTCAGATCTGATGAGGTTGGGTGAGGACCTGGAGGTACAATTAGCAGGACCGGGAAATCTTAATCTAGCTGAAGAAATCCGTAAACTTACCGACGAGGTTGAGAATCTTCATGAGCAATTGGCTGTCTTGGAGCCGCTTATCAAAAAGGCAGAATTATCTAACAATGTATCTCAATTAAAGGTGTTGCGAAAGTCTAAAGTTGCATTAGTTCGTGAGATCAACTTTAAAGAGTTGCAGAAACAACAATACATTGTTCAAGAGAATGATAATAGCTTGTATGGAAAGTCCAGAGTTTGTATTCAATCATACATAAGTGGGAATGAAAATGGGAAAGAATTTATTCTTTATATCATTGAAGTGCAAAAGTTTTCTAATGAAGATCCCAATATAACTACTGCTGGTTGGGTAGTTGCGCGAAGGTTCAGTCAATTTTATAGATTACACCAACACCTTAAATGGAAATATCCCGCTGTGGCCAATTTGAAATTTCCCAAACGTTCAGTGCTGGTTTTAAAATTCCAACAACGACAAATTGTTGAACTTCGTCGACATGCATTGGAAGAATATTTGCAACAATTAATCGCCATTCCTGAGGTTTGTTCCAATAAAGCGTTTAGATCATTTTTGTCATCGGAAAACTTCAATTTGAGAAAGAATCAACGATTTGGAGATGCTATCAAGCAAACGAAAGAAAATGCTGAAATTCTTGCTACGAAATGGTATAATGGGCTTTCCAGCATGTTTTTAGCTACAGGTGCACCAATGGATCGAAGCTCGGGTGCAATCAATATTGATACAATGAATAATTTACAAATGGTGGAAAATATTCGGGATATGGAGCGAGAATTGAAGCAATTTGATGAAAGTTCAACATCAAAGACGACAATGTTTGTTAAACCGATTTGCGATTTATTAATCACCGTGTTTAAATTACATAGTTCCAAAAGTTGGCTTCGTGGTCGAGCATTAGTTGTTATCTTACAACAATTGTTTGGTACCACGATTGAAAAGAAAGTTTATGAACAAGTTGAAAATCAATTAAAGACCGAGGAGAGTTTGCATAATCTATTTACGATGTTGACCAATCTTTTATTTCCCAATGGTAAATTTAAAGATCCTCCACCATTGAGAACATTGTATCAACAGTCAAGCACAAGACAAGAAGCAAAGGCTTTGTTTGAAATGTTTATGGATGAGATCTGTTCCAAGATATTTGGAAGTTCAAATACTAAATTTGCATCCAGTAGATTGTTTCGTATGATTCAAAATGATTTTCTTAACCGGCATTTGGTATTTGAGATATTGGATGAGCTATTGGGAGAGATATTTCCTGAGATCCGATAATCATAAGGTGTGGCATTAATAAGCATAGTAATTTAGCATTAGCATTAATAATTAACAATACCCGTTGGGTAAGTGAGTAACTTAGGGGAAATATACATCAACGAGGCAGTGCTGGTGTCTTCTCTTGGCAACCAGTGTGCTTATCGGTTGCGGTGTTGAGGACGTCCCCCCCCGTATGTTCTTTCTTGCTAAACCATTTGCGTGACCTGGTACCGTCTCTCTTTGATGACAAGAATTGACTTACTCCGTAGAGACTTCCGATGATTGCAAAGCACATTTTACAGTTTCTATTTGTAAAAGTGTAGTTTTTACTTGTAGTAGAACATATATATTTGCCTCCTATTTTTGTTTCTTTTTGTTTTACATGTTTGATTTTGTGTCTGATTTGTTCCTTTTGCATTTTACGAATCTTCGATCGACGTTTTTGTTTAAATCGGAATTGAATCGGCAAACTTTTGAACACTTGCTTTAACTTGCTACCACCACACATTCATCATCAAGACGCATTTCAAAGACATGTCAAAGAACGATCCAAACAATCCACCTAATGTCCCAAAAGGTTGGATAGCTAAATTCGACGATAAGTACAATACATGGTATTACGTTAATCTCGACACCAAAAAGTCCCAATGGGAAGCACCCGGGGGTACCACTTGGGGTGAGCCAAACGCAAGCGATATCCCCCCACCAGCATATAGTCCATCAGAACCTGCCACCCCATCTGCTACTGGCCGTCAAGCGCCACACCCACCACGTCCACAAGCCACTCAACCACAACAATCCCACTCGTATCAACGAGGTGGCGCCGCCCCACCACCACAACCACAACAACCGCCACAACCTCAACATCGTGGTGGCGATTATCAACAAGGAGGAGGATATCCCCCACAACAAGGATATGGAGGATATCCTCCACAACAGGGATACGGAGGATACCCACCCCAACAAGGGTATCCACCACAACAAGGTTACCCACCTCAACCAGGGTATGGCGGATACCCACCACAACCAGGATACGGCGGATACCCACCACAACCAGGGTATGGAGCATATCCACCACAACAACAACAAAAGCAAAGTAGACTTGGAGGTGGAGCTGGTGGTATGGCCCTTGGTGTTGGTGGTGGGTTATTAGGTGGTATGCTTTTGGGTTCGGCATTGAACAGTTATGGTGAACATGAACAAATGGAAGGATATCAAGAAGGATACCAAGATGGTTTCGAAGATGGTGGTGATTTTGGTGGTGATTTCTAGGTGGCTTAGGTTAGCAACATGGCTTTCTTATATAGACTTAGATAGTTAGACTGTTGTGTATAGAAATGTACAAATTGCAAAACTGTTAAATCACGTGATGCTATATCTGTTTATATTTTTTAATTTTTTTTTTAATTAACCAACCAAACAGTGAGAAATTGTAAAACTAAAATTTTCCAACTAGCAAACCATCAAGTAAAGTGTTGACTACACCAGGACAGTAAGAAATAACCAGGATTAGAAATATGAGACCAACTCAGTTGTTAAGACAAACAAAAGATATTTTAGTCAGAGCCACCTCGGGATATCCAACTGGTTTGACTGGGTTATATCAACATCCAAACCCAAGACCAGCCTTGATTGAATTATATAAAAGAACCTTGGATTTCTTACAAACCGGATTCCCTAAGGAATCAGTATATAGACAATCAGTGGAAACTTTAACCAAGAACCGATTAAAGATTGTTGAAGAAAACGAAATTACTGAAAAGATTGAAAATGAAATTGGTTGTGGGTTGATTGAAGAAGTCATTATACAAGCTAGTGAAGAGTTGACTTTGGCTCATGAATTATCAGGGTTGAAGTGTTGGGAAGAGTTGGAAGAAAAGCCATTAGATGACCAATGGGTTTACTTTGGAAAGAAGATTTAAGGACGAGATGTCAATGCATATATTTTGATTTTAGCGGTGGTGGTGGTTATGTTCATGTTCTTTGTTGATGGGATTGTGTATAATTCTTTTATTTATAAATGTCGTTTTCTAATACAAGCAGACGAGTACAGAGGTAAAGTGATATTCCCCAATGTCTATGTAGTCTGGGTTGTTCTTGTCGTTGTATATTATATTACAAACTCGTAGTTAATCAAAGCCCTACAGAAATACTATAAAAAAAGAAAGAAAACAAAAATCACCAGTAATCACTATTCAAACAGAAAGAAGCAAATGAGAGCATGTGTATGTATCATAATTAACTTAACTCGCAAGAGACCCGTTTTCGTTGTCTTCAATTGCTCTTTAACAAAACAAAATGAATGATAGAATCAAAATCCACCACATTATCATCACAAAACGCACGTGCTATATGCATTCCTGCAAATTATCACATTAAATCAACAACAGTTATTCTTGATACCTCCGGTATTGCTCTTACTAATATCTACTCCACCAGCAGAGTTGGATGCAGGAATAGCATCATCTACATGCTTTTCCTGAATGATCCCGGCCAATTCATAAAAGATTGAATCAACATTTTCGTTTGTCTTTGCACTTGATTCCAAGAATGGAACTCCCAATTGGGCAGCCAATTCTTGACCTTGTTCTTTAGTCACTTGTCTATTGACCTCATCATCACACTTATTACCAACCAAGAATATTTGTGCATCTTCATTGGCATGTTGAGTAACGGTTTGGAACCAATTTTGAACATTATCAAAAGTTCTAGAATCAGTGACATCATATATCAAAACAATACCCATAGCCCCTCTATAATAAGCAGTGGTGATTGTTCTAAACCGCTCTTGACCAGCAGTATCCCATACTTGTAACTTGATTTTTTTACCCTTACTTTCAATGGTTCTAATTTTGAAATCAATACCAATGGTGGTGATGAATGAGGGGTTGAATTTATCTTCGACAAATCTTAATAATAAACAGGACTTACCAACACCAGAATCCCCTACTAATAACAACTTCATGATCATATCGTATGCTCTAGATGGAGCTCCTCCTCTTGCGCTCATGATGATTACTTAAGATGCGTTTGACAGTTAACTTGGGGTGTAAAAAATACCTTTTGTGGTTGTTTTCTATTTCGGGATTAATTGTACTTGGTAAAATTCAATATCCTACCAATTGGTGTGTTTATTAGATGATGGTAATAATAAGCCAGGGTGTACTCTATCAATTGGATTGAAAAGAATGGTGTACTTGAAGTGTGTGTCAGGGCTTACAAAACACACACACCAAATCTCAACTACTTTTCGTATAGAAAAATAAAAATAAAAATAAAAAAAAAAAGGCCATTAATTGGTAGTGTACTTGGTTCATTTAGATGCACCAGATAACCAGCCAGTCACCACCAGACACCACTACCAACCTATCCAGAGAGGTTGTATCCACAAGTAACGATTCAACTTATTATATTAGAACTATCTATAACTTATATGTTACTCATTTTATGAAAAAAAATGCTCAAAGATTATCACTCTATCACCTACAAGAAAACTTCGGCATTAATTTCAACGGAAGATGCGGCATATGGGATTTCAAAGCTATTCATGACTTCTGGATGCAAGACACCAATAGCACCAATATGTTGATCTTCACCACCTTCAGTAGCTCTAAAGAAAACTTTAGCTCCTCTACCTGGGAAGAAGGTTGGGTTTTCAGTATCTTCTTCAATCCAGTACCCTCTACCCTTTTGTTCCTTTGGATTTTCCAACCATGTGGTTCTCATGGTTTGCATAATCTTACCTAACAACCCTTGAACAAATTCGAAACCAGAGGTCTTACCAGCATAGATGGCAGCCCAGTTACGTTGGTTGTAAGCTTGTCTTTCCAATGCTGGGTTCTTGAGAACAATATCACCAGCTTCAAAGACCTTGATTGGTAAAGAATGCTTTCTGTTTTCCTTGATGGTCTTCAAAATACCTGGTAACAAAGTGGTTCTGACAACTTGGTATTCAATAGTCTTTGGGTTTTCCAACTTAACGGCAGTAGTACCATCGTCTTGAAGTCTCAAAAACTTGAAGTTTTCATCATGGGAACATAAAGTCAATGGTAAGACTTCAGCATAACCAGCTTGGGAAGAAGCTAAACGTAAAATATCAGCGACCTTGTTAATTGGCAATGGAGCAGCAACCAAGTTATCACTCTTTGGTTTGGTCTTCTTCAAGTTATTGTAACCATATCCTATAGCAGCATCTTCCATGATATCACATTCATGCAAAACATCGGATCTTGTTATTGGGATCTTAACGTCAATAACCCCTTCTTCAGTCTTGGATGTGGTTGCTTCCAAAGCCATTCTCTTCAATAATTTGGCAATCTCATCACCAGAGTAATCCAAACCCACACAAGAGTTTATATAACTAATGTTAGCCTTGGCAATTCTTGGTTCAATGTTTGGAGTTATACGAGTTTGACCATTGTGTTCAGAAATAATATCAAGGGGTTCAATCTCAAATGGAGTCTTACAATAACGAGAAAACATAGCCACAATTTGATTGATAACAATTTCAGTCTTGGTCTTATCAGTACCAGTAACATCAATCCAAACATTCTTGGTGTTCAAGGTAATCTTGGAGTGATCGGAGTTGATAATTGGTGGCATAGAGGCAACAGTTCTGTTGGCATCAAGCATGACTGGGTATACTGGTGAATCTTTAATAATGTGCAAGTATTTACCAAGATTCTTATCCTTTTCATAAAATTCCATTATTTCATGACCATTCATAACCTTTTCTTGGTTTAATGGCTTGAACTTGATATCTTCCGGTTTTAAGGCTTCATAAGTAAATGGACCTTGTAAAGTATCCAAATCATGAGTACCAATGGCAACTAAAGTTCTATTACGACATAAATTGGTGTGTAATTTATCTTGGAAGGCAATGAAAGAATCATATGTTCTTTGGTCAAAGGTGACATTTCTTAAAATGGCAGATGCAGCATATTGACGAACTGGTAAAGTTGATTCCTTAATAGTCAATGAAGTAACTGGCTTTGCTGGGTTTAAAGTATATTTTGGTGCTTCGACATTTCCCAAGAATTCATTCAATGCTTGTGCAATACCTTCAATACATAACATATCATATCTGTTTGCTGGAACTTCAATCTTCAAGTGTGGTCTTTCATCACCTTGGCATTCATCGGTATTGTCTTCGTCAAGTTCAATACCGAAATCAAAACATAATTCGTCGAATTCTTCAGTGGTGTATGATCTTCCTAATAAGTTGAAGAGATCTTCTTTGTCACACGAAACAGTTGGCATGGTTGATAGGTTCTATGGCAATGTTATCAAGTAAGATGGTGATATCACTGGCTACCCATTAAAGCTGCACTGAGTCAAACTGAAAAAAATTGAAAAAAAAAATTATCCGAAAGGGTATGAAATTTACGCGTAATAACTGAGAGTCAGTAAAATTCAGTATGTTTAGCATTTTTCATTAAACCTATACAATGAGACTTATCTAAGTTTTACTTTCTTCCAAGTCTTCATTAAGAGTGTGCTTTCTTACAGGTGGCTCAACCTCTTTGCGAATATTCTCTATATCACCCTGTTCACTCTCTGCTAGTAGTTCTAATTCCTTAACCTCTCTTGCCAAGGCTTCCACATCAAACATGGCTTCTGCATTTGAGTCTCCAGACTGGCGCGATGGTGAACTACTTCCACTCCTGCTTCCTCCCTTTCCATTCTCATACACTTCCCACCAATCCTTACTCTTGGGCTTGAACCATTTCTTCCACCCCTTGGGTTCAATGTTTTGTCGTTTTTCCTGTTCCATTTTTGCTCGTGCTTCATCAAACTCGTGGATCAATTGACGTTGTCTTTCTGTTTGTTCAGGATCAGGATCTTCAATTTCCGCAAACTCTTCGCTTAGGATCTCCCAGTTACATCTCTTCAAAATGCGTGGAATCTGTCTTCTATACGACATGTGACCTTCAACTAAATCAGTACAATCGATATTTTCAATGCCATGAACACGGGTCAATTTAGATAACCCTGCAACTTTCAGTATACCACCACTTGTTGCTCGGAAAAGATAGCCCAAAATCCAATCCTTCTTGGAATAACCATTTATGAATCTCCCACTGACAACTGATCTTGCTTGTGCGAGCTGATCCACCTTTATGGAAATTGGAGATCCCAACAATATCACATTCTCAATTAAACCGTAGCCACCTCTGCGTTCAAGTTCGATCAAGCAGGAATAAATTAATCTCGCACCTAACGAGAAACCCACCAATGTTATTGGTCTAACTCCGACATTCCCATTAATAAGCGTTTCCGCAAGAATCTTTCCTGCCTTCCATGCCCTATCTAATGACACATTCCACGGATTGTCGATCAAATAGGTTAACTTAGAAAGAACCATCGGTATTTGAATAGCAGACATCAATGCTGTTAACACGGTCGCACCCAAGATTTGTTGGATAGATGTACTCAAAGCTTCACTCGCTAGAATACCAATTGTTTGCCCCATAGACTGTAACATCTCTGGTTCCCATAATAAGGAAAACAAATCTCCCATAACCGGATCAACTGTCGAGAATGGAAGTCTAACATCATCCGCTTTACCATTCATCCATCCACTAACAGTTATTAATAAATTGGCACGCTTGTTGTTATGTAACGGTTTCAACTCAAAGGTCTGAACATCACCAATACGCCTTGCTCCAGCTTTGGATCCAAATTTAGCTCCAAACGCAATACCAGTTGTCGTGATAATTGTACCACCACCGACACCTCCCAAAAACCCCGCTGTTCCTGAAATACCCACAGTACTTAACCCGGCTGCAAGACCTGCTCCAATAACAGGTGCTAATAAACCTGCGGAAAGACCTAAAACTAATGACCCACCCAACGTCGCCAATCCAATATATGCCAATCTCTTTTTCCTGTTTTTTTGAATTTGTTTTTGAACTACCAGTTGATCATTTAGGAGTTCATCCTTATTTTCAATGGATTTTTGTTTAGTTTCCATTTCCAAACATTCTATCAATCGCCTTTCAAATTGACGAATCTCCAATGGAGAAATATCAATTGTTTTCGCAAATTGCATCAATAAGGTTCTGGAACGTGCGTCATAATAACCATCACTGAGGAGAACCAAAAATAAGTCACATATTATTACCCACCTCAAATCAAAATCATCATCTATAAATTGTGAGTTTGCCTGTAGATTTGCATCCATTCCTATCTCTATTAAACTTTTCGCCAAGTCATTTACGTCTAATCCATGCTTGCTTAAATTTTCAATCATGATCATCTCTTCATCGGTAAGCTTTAGATGATCGTATAACCTTGTCATGACATACAATGTCCAATTTGAAAAGTTCTTTTGACCAGCACTTAATGACTTCGCTAGTGATGATGACGTTCCAAATTGGATTTTAGCTAGACTTGTTGCCATTTCTACTGTGAGCAATTTTGCAATCCCAATATAAGCAAATTTTTGAGCATCGGTCAACATACTTCGTATTTCATCTAGCTTTTCTCCAGAATCCATATTATCTTCCACTTCGTATTCAGAGTCGGATCCTTCAAAGTTGAGATCTTCTTCATTGTATTTTGCCAGTTCAACTTTCTTTCGATCTTGGTGAGGTCGAAATAAGAAATCGGTTTTTGCATCCAATGCTAAGTATTTCGTCACTTGCTCCTCCGTATCAATCTTCGTATATCCAAAATTATTCATTGCCTGCTCAAAGAAATCCTTTCCAGTTTTGGAATTGATTTCTAACTCTCCCCTTTCATTATAATAATCTTGATCGGAGATTGTTTTCATGTCTTTCCAATTAACATCCGAATTAAAAAAGTCCTCATCTTCGACTTCAGGAACTAGTTTGACTTCCTTATTCTGTATAGGGATCTTCTGCTCTTCATCTTTTTGCACTATATCTTGTGAAAACCGTCCTAGTTGTTCCGAAGATACAGTCTTGCCTGAAACCACTCTACGTTGGCTGCTAAATGAGCTTCTGGATCGATTTGTCCTTGGTGATACAGGAGCTAAGTTGAACTCAACAAATGTATCTTGTGGAGCTGAATCAGACTCTATATCAAACTCATCCTGTAATTCTGGGGTAGGTACTGTTGGTGTTTGTGGTAAACTCGGTAGATGCATGGCTGACACCCTGTTTGCATATTTATGTCCACTGGTTAGATGCTGCCTAAACAGGTCATTCGATTCTGAAAATTCTTCATTGTAAAATGGAGATGAATTTCGTGATAGACATCCTTGCGATTCTGAATTTCTTGCTGAGCTCATATCGTTTGGTTCATTGGTTCAGTGGTTGAGGGTGGGGACGTAAGAAAGCAATCGGTTTCTATTGTTTATCATCAACTGGTACGACGGAAAAAAAATTAGGAATCGATAAGTGCTGATGTCACCATGTAAGAATTAAAAAATGCTGGCTATAAAGAAATGACGTATGCAATCATTGCAAAAGTAAGAAAGATGGGATTGAATAATCTATGGAATATGGCATTTACTGATCTACATCGTGCCTGAAGACCAAACTGTCTTAGTAGCATTTTGGTGCTTAGTAGTGTTAACATTTGCCGAAACTTAAAATTTTACTACCGCGACACGCGTGTGTACTTCACACTAAAGCCAATTCTATCTAGAGGCTCTCTAATGGCATGGAATGGGAATATATTTCCCTCAATATCTTTCATCGTGGTGAATCTCGTTCAAAAAATGAACACGAGAGTAGAAATATATAATGGTTATATAAATTGTAAGATGTTTGCAACATGGTTTTACTCAAATCGTCAGCGGCCAATATGACCTTCGCAGAGTCCAGGAATATGTTGCCACGAATTATAGTGGTCGAGCAACATCCATTGGCCTCCATCCCTTCCAAAAAGGAAGAGACTTCAACCAACGGCGAGCTCAAGACCAATCCGCTTACTCTACAATCTGTCGACGGAACTACCCTGCTTAAGACCATGACGGTAACGACATACACCCAACACCAAATCCAGATCCAGATTATCCTAGTCCCATATACTCTAACCGCTCAACCCCCGAAGAGGGACCAGTTGAATATGATAGAACGTTAAAACAGATAAAATGGACTGTCTGAACGAATCAAACAAATTGGAAATGACACTAGATAGATATGTACATCAAGCTTGCTTCTCGTGCGCCGAACTGCTAAGGAAAACATCTACAGCAGAATACAAAGAACCACCGAAGTGATTTACCTCATATCCACACTGAGAGCCCACCTTAACACAGATTGATGGATAATTAGTTAAAGAAGAAAACAAACAACCAGTGAAAAAATTTTTTCGATTCAACTCAATTTATACGCACTCATCAACAGATCCCCTCGCCCATCGCAAAAAAAATAACTAGCAGTTACCCGACAATGGACTTTTTCATGTTTGTAGGGCAATTGAGGATTAACAATTCATATATGAATAATATCTAATACGTCGAACGAATACAGCAATGAATAGAGCAAGACGGTCAAATAAGAGTACATCCACCGCGGCTGACGAATCTGGTCCTAGTGATATCCTCCCGTTCACTACTGATGATTGTATGGAACCCATCAAGACAATCGACCTCTTTAAAGTATGTTTCAAAAACGTCCTTGAATCACCAAACCTACAAGAACACATCCAGATCGTAAAGGGTGACTTATATAACCGAGACTATTTGGCTGCATTTAATAACGACGACAAGAGGTTTGCTTATGCATCGCGATGGACTCCAGCTAGGGCATTAGCATACAGTTCCCTATTTGCATCATTGAACCCTATAAAGGAATTAATGCAAGATCCAGAATCAAAAAAGTCAGTCTTATGCGTTGGTGGAGGAGCTTCATCGGAATTGGTAGGGTTGGCCTCGGTATTTGCAAGATTGAAAGAATACAATTCCGGTTCTGATTCGGAAATCAATATAAAGTTGATCGATATTGCTGATTGGTCAGTAGTGGTCAAGAATTTAACTACATATATGAAATCGAATTGGGTATATCATCCTGAAAAGCTCAATTCTGAATTTATTTGTGGTGATGTATTAACTGTGGAGCCAAATTCTCTTGGCCTTGAGACATTGGATTTAATTACCTTGTTATTCACAACTAATGAATTGTTTGCAGAAAAGAGAAAGGAAACGATACGATTTCTTCAATTGTTGAATTCGAGGTGTCAAAAGGGCAGTCTTTTGTTGATTGCTGAAAGTGCTGGTTCATATTCCCATATAACAATCGGAGAAAGACGATTCCCCGTTCAATTTTTGGTGGATACAATTTTGGTTGGTAAACCCGGTGAAAACAATGGGGCCTGGGAGATTGTCGAACAAAGCGAAAGCTGCTGGTATCGAATCAATCCAAAGGAAGTGGAATATCCTATGAAGTTGGAAAATATGAGGTTCTTCTATAGACTCTATAGAAAGAGGTGAATTACTTGGGTAGTTTATTTATCTCATCCACAAATTTTGATTGCAATGTTTTCAAAATTTGAAGTTTATATTCCATATCGGCATCTAATGACTTGATATGATTCAATGCATAGTATAATTCCAACACAAGCTTCCGTCTTTTGGATAACAGTTTGGATTTTTCAGTATCATTGTTGTTCTTGGCGGACCTCAACCGATTGGCAATACTCTTGGCTTCTTCAATCACGCTATCAGGTAATAAGCGAGAGTATTCGGCAAATCTAATTCCGTATCCAATCGTCTCTACCTTTCCCTTTCTGAGAGAATATTTCATTTGAAGTTGCCCATCCTGTTCGCCAGTCTCCATATGAGAAGAGACAACACACGATTTATTACTCAAAATTTCAGCAATCTCGCGAAAATGAGTGGATGTAAATACTATGGCATTAGATGTTATCAAGTGCTCAAGAATTGCTAAACATATGGAAAATCCATCAGTGAAATTAGAACCTCGTCCCAATTCATCAATAATTACCAAACTTTTTGCGTCAACGGCTTTTAAGATCGTAGCAATTTCGGTCATTTCCTTGGAGAACAGGGAGGCGTTCATTTCCGTGCTGTCCGAAGATATACGGGTGTATAAGCTTGTAAAAATTGGTAAAACGGCGTACTCAGCTGGTACAAAACAGCCAATTTGGGCCAAGATAACAATGTATGCGATTTGTCTAAGATAAACTGATTTCCCACTCATATTTGCGCCAGTAATTATTTGAAACCTCGATAGTTCACGTATACAAGAATAGTCATTGGGTACAAAGTTTGAAATTGAAGTCTCCAAAATTGGATGACGAGAATGACGGATATTCAATTCATTGCCGAATTCTGGACTTGTATAATCCCGTTTTTGTTGACTAACGAAATGGGCTAAGCAACATAAGAAATCTAAAGTACCAATAGCCTCAGAAATCATGAAAAATATTGGAACATAAGAAGCAACTTGTTCATATAATTTACCAATTATTAGATTATTTAAATTTGTAATCTCTGATAAAATACCAGTAAATCGCGAGCTTTGCTTCATCAATTCAATAGTCGTGCATTCTATAAGTTTCCGTTTCTTTATCTTGTTAATGAATATTGGTGGAAGTGATGGTAGGGGCATCTTAGCTTCCTTTATTCGTAAATAAAATCCTCGCGAAGTCTCATATCGGAAATCCATATCTAACGCATATTCGTCACATAGGTTCATGACCATTTGATTGGTTTCTTCTAATAAGGTTTCATGAACCTTTCTTGATACGTCCAAAAACCCATTAACCCCTGATTTTATGGCATTTGCCTTTTGGTTTGTTAACTCTAGTGAGCTTTTTGCCCATTGACAAGTATCATAAATGTATTCCTTGATTATGTTTAAAACTGTTTGGATATATTCGTGGGAAATTATGGTTTTTATTTCAACCAAGAGATAACTTTTAGCGCATTCTAATGATTTAACCATTTCGATACAATTTTCCAAGGAGCCCTTGAATAATATAATATTGTTGAGTCGTTGGTCTCGGTTAATAGCAATAGCATCTTCATCAACTTCAAGAAACGACCCGATTATCTTCTCCATATCATGGAACTTTTTCAAATGCGTTCGCATAGAGATCAAAATATCATCATTGGAAATCAATTCCTGAACGCTGTCTAACCTAAGTTTGATACTGGAAACATCAGTAAGTGGTTGCAAAATTGATGCTCGCAAAATTCGTTTCCCCATTTTAGTAGAACAATGATTAAGGAATGAAAACAAGGAGGTACCTTGATCAGATACACTTTCAATTAACTCCAAGTCTCTAATTGAAAATGCATCGATAAGCATATTAGATTGACAATTCTCAAATCTAAGTCTTAGTTTATTCGAGGTTTTGTAGTATTTTGCACCAACGCAGTATTCAAAACAAGCATTTGCAGCCGCAATTGAAAGTTCATTGCCCTTGCTTTTCTCTCGCAAAATCGCTTCATCATATTCACAATGGTGCTTTATGTTTGTGAATCCAGTAGCAGCATCGAACGATTTGATCTTTATTTGTACTTCCCGTATATTGTTGGGAATGTTGGATCGAACAACATACTTTAGTTTATCTATTTGTTGATTCATATGTGCATCTGGAAGAATGATTATAGTTGGATCATAAACTTTCAATTGGTTCACAGTTCTTGAAAATGTCAGCGAATCGCAGAAGTTCAACAAAATCAACTCAAGTGTTTTGGTATTGAGAATGGCAAGACCCATATCTGGAGTATCGGACTTCAGTTTGTAGATGGCCATGATCATTTCATATCTATCTTCTACCAGTGCCAATCGTCTTCGCTTGCATGACCCTGAATCTGACGTTGAGACGAATCCATGACTCTCGCCTATACTAGACATGATTACTGTAAGATTACTCTGTATATTGACAATTATAAGCAAGGGTTGCTAAAAAAATAGAATTGGCTGCCAAAAATGAGGACATTTTTCGTGAGTGAAAAACCCTGGAGGGTCTTCCGTTCTGTATAATCTATTGATTCGAATCAACCAGTGATTTATCTCCCTTAGTCGACTTAGTAACTTCTTGGGGCGACTCCGATCTTGGTTGTTTTGGCTCTCTTCTATTCTCTTGGTCAATCCCACTTACCCCCGTTTCCAGTTTTTCATCATCTGTTGACCCATCTTTCGGAACGTCAATTTTCTCATTGTCCACGTCATCTTCACCCTCTTTATCATTCCCTTTGATTTCCGTCGCTTCCAATCTTGCTGCCAACTCTTCCACTTCTGGCTCTTCTTCCTTCTCCTTCAATTCCGCCTCCTCCTTCATTCTCTCCTGAATCTCATCAACCTTCTCCTCAGCCGTCTCAGTTGCTCGCACATACTTCTCAGTCTCCTTCTCCATAAGCTCATCAAGCTCCTCCTTAAATCCCAACATCCTACAAATTGTATCTGCCACCTCATCACAATCACCCAATGCAATAATATCATTTTCTCTTGGATCACTAGCAAAATCACCGACATTTTCTTTATTAATCAAAACTCGCAATGCCCTTTGGTGCACTTCCCCAGGCAATCCACCAAAGGGATATACGGTCAACGAAGTCCCCGCCACAATTGCCACCTCCACATCCAGACAATCTTCCTCCCACATATCAAAGAACCGGTCAGGAAGACCTTCTCCAAAGAACACAATATCGGGTTTCACATACAGCTGACAAAGATCACATGTAGGTATGCCATCCCGGTCTTCGTCGGCCATGTATTCACGCAACGTCTCATTATCCATTTCCATATGACATCTTATGCAATGATTAGACGCGAATGACCCATGGGCTTCAACCATGTATTCATCCTTCACTCCAGCGAGCCGTTCTAATGTATCTATGTTTTGGGTGTATACTCGTTGTAATAATCCTTTATCTTGTAAAAGTCTGATAAAGAAGTGAAATTTGGTCGGGGCGAATTGTCCCGGGTATAGTTCTTCCGCTAAAGTATAGAATGGTTTTGGGTTTTGTTTAAAGAATCCAATGTCAAATACTGCTTCTGGAAATGGGAGATCTAATCGTGCTAGGTTGGCATATAATCCGGTATCTGGGCTTCTGAAATCAGGAATCCCGGCGCTGGTTGAAACACCGGCCCCATTAAAGAATGTGACTTTCTTGCCGTGGTTAATGGCGTCTATTAGCGGTTTAAGTTGTTTTTCTATATTAGTCAAGGCCATTGTGGATATATAAATAAAGTTCTAAATTTATGAGTTGCCTATTCTCTGAGAGGGGCTTGATAAGATTGAGGTACATTTTAAGATGTCCCTTGATTAAAATGAAGTGGAGAAAGAAAAAAAATAATCTACTCAGTTTTGAACCCATAGCATGGGTATAATCTGAGATACATACTAGAATAAGTCACCTGGATTATGTTTACTCTCCATACATATTCCCATAGTAAGCTACTCCCACGTTCGCTATCCCTTTGTAACCAATTACATAGAAGTACATCACCACAACCACTCTCCACCAGTCCCTTCGCCCATCACCATTTCCCATACTCATCCTCCCGCAATCTACACCATCACCCATCCTCATCGCAAATGTCTTCCCCAGACGCCACAACCAAACCATCTCCCCAGCGCCAGCGCCACCACCGCACTCGAAAACACCCCAAACACCCCAAACCCATACCCAACCTTCCCCATGCCATTACCACCTGGATAAACACCACCCTCGCATCCTCCACACCCACTCCCACCATCCCGTCCCATCTCGAAATCGAACTAAAACTCGGCCAAATCATCTCCAAATCCACCCAGGAACGCATCTGCCACCCCTATCCCTGTGTCATCGCGAAATCCACCACCGGAATCAGGTTCGATATGCAAGTATCCTCCATCCACTGGCACCAAATCCACACCGATCTCACCACAACGCTCCGCAATCCCCATATTTCGAAATCGATTGATCGGTTTTATGATCTACACAAACGAAAGATACGAATATCCAAATCATCCCAGCGTGGTGGTGGTGGTGAGGTTGTGATGGTTGAGAAAAGGAGGATTGGCGATATGTATTTCCACATCCCTACATCAGCTATGATTTCCGAATATCGATCTCACAAGAGGTGCCTGTGGAAGATGTGGATGGGGATATGGTTATTAAGAAGCAAAAACCGATATATAGACGGGATAAATTGCGGAGTAGTTGGGTGAATGAGTGTACTCAATTCGATCTTACCAAAGTACTGATGCTGAAGAAGGAGGTGAAGTATGAAATTGAAGTAGAGTTGAAGTCAGAGTCGATTATAGAAGGGTTGTCACAACGAGGAAAGGTCGATGATGAATTAATTACAAAATTTGTTGATGATGTCAAAATGCTAACTATGCAATTGAACCCAGTGTAAATGAGCATTCAGTTGCCTTTTGTATTATTATATGTGTGGACTACTATATCTATACCTATTTCAATGCATTTCCTAGTTCCTTCAAATCGAAATCCCAGCTCAAATCCTCCCTAAACCCATTCAAAGCACTAGTATATTCATTGATGTAAACGTTCTGATATATATCATCGCACATTGTCCGAATACGATGTTCCAATCTTGACAAGTTTTCTTGCATGGCTGCGGTTATTTCTGTTTGGACAAGCATATTATATTCTACAATCAAAGCATGGACTTCATGGGATAGTTGGATGAAATTGAATACTATTTCCAAAAGGGTGAAGATTTGGGTTATATACGTTTCATGGGATTTCTTGCCCTGGTGCTCATCATTTAGGATCTTCGTGGAAATGATTGACGAAAGATATGACTCATGAAGGTTTATAAGTTCATCTATTGTAAGTAGATTGACATTCAATTGCGGCGTAGGTGTTGGAGGTGTTATGTTTGGGAAATCTCGATTAAGCAATAAATCTTCATTATTCTTATTCATGAATAATTTATCAATTACACAAGTCTTGAAATTCTTCTCGATGATTGAAAATGAAATATACTCAATTAAAGTATTCAACATTTTATTCATATTGAATTGTATTCCCATTATTGTTCGTATCCAATTCTTAATTTTCCGTCGTTCTTGACCACCAAGAGTTCTCCTCAATTCAGTAAAATATTGATAGTTTTCATTAAGTTGATGACTAGTATACCTCAATCTCCAAAGGAAATGGAAAATCTTCAAATAATTGACCATTTGCGATTCAATCAAGAAATTTAAACTCAATTCATCAATTCTATACTCAATTAGAAATCCCTTCCACGCATCTTCCATGTCGTCTTCAGCGAAAAATCTACCACTTATTCGGTTACATATTTCGACATCTTGAATATTTGCAACTTTTATAGCTGAATGGAGGAGTTCAAGCAAATGGTTGGATTTAATATGCGTGCTTGGTTGCTTGAATGATGAATCAGACACCATAATCAATGAATCGATAAAATGGTTATCATGCATTAAATAAAATCGTTTGAAGTTGGTGAGGTGATACAAAAACTTGTTTGAGCTATGGATGATTACTGTGAAATATGTTAATATGTCCTGATACTGGCAATTGATCAAATCTTTGAATTTCTCCTGTGACATTGATGATAATCCTTGATTTTCATGATATATTATATTGGAATATTTGGTATAAAATTGCATAAGCCATCTTAATTCTTGACAATACTTATTCAAAAAGATAATTGTCTTACCAATCTGGAAAATCTTCTCTCCCAAGGGTAAGAAACTGGGGATTTTTGATTTATCAAATTGAATAATCTTATTAAATTCATTCTCTTCGGCATTGAATGAAATGAAAAATTCTTGATGGTCATCCACAAGCTCCCCCTTTAGTATCCACTGTTCAATTGTATTATAGTAATTCTTGACTAATTCATCAAAGAAGAACTGTGCCAATTCGTGAACGATATCATTACTGGATTTAGTAAACTTGTAAATCCTACATAAAAAATCATACCCGTTCACTTCATCAAGTCGTTTCAATAATTTATGTAGAATTTTCAATTTCAATTGCCATCCTGACAATCGATTCTCAACAAATAAAATCGACACTGGCTTTATAGTGAATAGCTCATTAACATCATTAGCATATTGACTTAATCGAACTTCTACAAGCGACACAAATGCATTCTTAATTGGCGAACTTAATTTCCCTCGATATTTATCTACCAACTCTCGACTATCTTTATATGACATTGCCATTTGAAAAATTAAATAAAGAATTTTACAATAACTTTCATTTATTTCACCGGGGATTTCAATTTGATGATTACTGCCAAACTTGAATAGTTTAGAATCAAGGCCTAACAATGTATAGGACAAATAAGTTAAAATCAAATCTTCATCCAAGGTATAGTAAAATCCGTCTTTAATTTCATTCAATGTCATTGGAAGGTCAGTGTCGGAATGTGCAAATGATTGTTCAGAAAGGATTTGCAGGTGTTGATGGAAGGAAGATTGCGGTTGGGGTTGATGATGTGGCGGTATAGGTGGTGTATTTGAATAATGCGATGGCAGTCGCAGTATATATTGCTGTTGGTATTGTTGTTGCTGTTGTTGTGGTGGTGGTGGTGGTGGTGGTTGGAGTGTTCTATGCGGATTTGAAAACCTACCTCCAAGGGGTCTTTGTGGACTTGAAAATCTAGCACTTGCTGGTCTTGGTCTTGGTGAATTGGTAAATCTTCCACTCGGTGGTGCAATTGCAGTATATTGATTAAACAAGCCATCATCTTCATGATTATTATTATTATTATTATTATTATTATTATTTCGCAATTCATTGAAAAACACAAGATAGTTACAAATCTGATCAATTGATTTATGTTTGGTCAATGTTGTAAATATATTTTGGAAAGTATTCCATTCGGAAGTCAACCCATTGCTAAGAAAGTATGACTTGCATTCACTTATAACTGATTGTTCATCATAAGATTCTCGCTGAGGGTGTAATAGCAACGACTGTACTTGTTGGGTTATACTATTGATGAACTCTTCACCGTATTCTGGTGGTATTATTGATTTGACTAGTCGGTGGCTGTACACCTTTATAAGCTGTCTCCTATCGAGTGACATTGATTTGAGGTGTTGGTTGTTTTGACTGTTTGGTTGATTGATTGACTGGTGATCTATCCTTTGTTGTAAAAAAGAGAACCATCCAAGTTAGAGTGGAGTTTTGGTTTTTTTTCTTTTGTTTTGATTTTTTTGATTTTTGATTTTCAAGAAAAAAAAAAGAAAATTGACGCAACGCGACTGACAAGAATAAAGAACAAACAAATTTGTTGCAACAAGGGCCAATGAATTTTCGCAACCATTTTCTGAGTAACTATAGTAGAAGGACTATGGAACATGGGTAAACAATGTCACACAGCCCCATAATCCCACCTCTACAACTTCTATAAATCTACAGTAAGACAATAATACTTGTGAGTGTGATGAAGAAATTTTATTTTTTTTTTTTGGAGATTTTTGTTGGTTTTTATCAAAGTAACGAAAGAATACTAAAACATATATAAAAAAATGGAAGAAAGTCAATAAACCAAGGCTGATGAATTGAATCGTCCAACTGGGCACTAAAAGTATGGAATGTTCGTTTTTTTTTTAATTTTTCAATTCAAAAGGACAATAATAATATAGTAACAGTCACTCATATATAAAAAAAGGGAAATTAAATCATACTTCAATATCCGACACCAGATGAAACACCAACAGGGGCAATGACTGGTTCAATAACATTTGGATTCAAATCAGAATCAATCAAGGCCAATTGACTATCAGTCCAAATATGTTCGACTTCTCCATTATCTTGACCAACACCACATAATCCACCAACTCTACTCCAATCATTAATTCTCTTGAGGTTCAATTCATTGAAAACCGAATCAACACTTTCAATCAAATGATTGGCAATTTCTGGACCATGACCTGGAGTAGGAGTAATACGTAATCTTTCTTCACCAATTGGAACGGTTGGGAAATTGATTGCTTGAACATAAATACCATGCTTATTCAATAATAAGTCAGATGCCTTTTTAGCATCAGCAGCATTTCCAACAAGAACAGGTACGATATGGGATGGGTTTGGAATAACTGGTAAACCCAATGCCTTGAGATTGTTCTTAACATATCTAGTGTTCTTTTGTTGAGCAATACGGTCAGCTAAAGTAGAACGTTGATATCTGATCGATGCTGTTGCACCAGCCATAATTGCTGGTGGTAAGGTTGTAGTGAAAATAAATCCTGGAGCATATGATCTAAA
The DNA here is from genome assembly GCA_030563365.1 of Hemisphaericaspora xylanilytica. Classification (NCBI taxonomy): domain Eukaryota; kingdom Fungi; phylum Ascomycota; class Pichiomycetes; order Serinales; family Debaryomycetaceae; genus Hemisphaericaspora; species Hemisphaericaspora xylanilytica. Next base: position 5,180 of record JAKUCC010000087.1, on the reverse strand, counting down.
CCAATCAATCAAGTTGGCTTTACCTGTAACATACCCACCAACACAACCATAAGCCTTACCTAAAGTACCAGTAACCATGTCAACACGGTTCATGATAGTTGGGGTAGTTGGTTGCTTAATACCAGCTTTCAAGTGAGCTTCGAAATTCAAGTGTTCGGCAACACCAGCACCATGAGGACCATACATACCAACAGCGTGAACTTCATCCAAGAAAGTCAAGGCACCATACTTTTCAGCCAAGTCGCAAATAGCTTCAATTGGGGAAATGGATCCACACATTGAATAAACCGATTCAAACGCAATAAGCTTTGGAGTTGACTTTGGATATTGAGCAAGTTTGGCTTCTAAATCAGCAAGATCGTTATGTTTAAAGATATGCTTTTGAGCGCGAGAGTTCTTTATACCTTGAATCATTGATGCATGATTCAAAGAATCAGAAAAGATAACCAAATCTTTAATCTTTTGACCAAATAATGACAACACAGCATCATTGGCAACAAAACAAGATGAAAAGACCAATGCAGCCTCGTGTTTATGTAAGGCGGCTAATTCAGCTTCTAATTGAATAGCGTGTTGGTTGTGACCAGCGATGTTTCTTGTACCACCAGCACCACTACCATACTTGTCAAGGGTACGTTTCATGGCATCCAAAGTTTTTGGGTTTTTACCCATACCTAAATAATCATTAGAACACCAAACCATAACTTGTTCGGCTTCAGAGTTCAAATGAGCTCTTGGGAAAGCATCAGCCAATCTGTTGATGTTGTTGAAGAAACGATAAGACTTATCTTGTCTCTTCTTGTTCAAGTCATTTTCCAAAAACCCTTGGAAATCAAAGGAATGTTCGTTCGAATCTCTTGCAACAGAAGCAGGGTTGATATCACCAAAGTAGGGAGTCTTGCTAGTTTCAATTGGGGCAGTAGCAGTTGCTCTAACTGGTTTAGTAGCTGAGCTATAGTGTCTCAATTGTTGTTCCTTGGCTTCGATTGCAACTGACATAAATGGGCATTGTCTAGCAGCAGTAGATAATCCTCCTGGAGTGGTTTTTGAGATTTGACGTAATGCCTGAGTAGAGGATGACCTAACAAAAGGACATACAGTCATAGAAGCTCTTGCTAATGATTCCATGGTTGACAAGATTTGAGTGGATGGATAAGTGAAGGAAAAGAGAAAACTGAATTTTGAGTTTAAAGAAAAATTTAACTGAGAAGATTCTCTTTTCTTTTAAATGCAATTTTGGTTTTTTTTTTTTAATTTTTAATTTTTTTTTTCTTTTCTTTTCTTTTATTTTTTTTTTTTTATTTTGTCAAATGGAAAAATTGAAAACTGAAAAATTCATTTCTTCAATCAAAACTCATACAACAAGAACAAACAGACAGACAAACACTGAACATTAATAAATTGTGGAGAAGAAATCATTAGACTTAATCAAGATTTGTATATCCATTTTCATATTTTGACTTTTACCAATAAACCTTATTTAGTCATTACTACTATTCTACGTTTTCTATATCTGTTATGATAGATATGGATTATCTCTAGCAAGTAGTAGTAGTAGTAACACTCGCAACTAGTCAATTATTCTACTGACTCATCCAATTGAATTGTAATATCCCGCACTCTAACAAACTGAATCACAAAACCCAAACAATACAAAAGACAATTCCCGTAAACGGTTTTAGCCACCAACCACCAACAATAACAATGCACTACTACTACTACTACACACACACACCTATCCAAGCCAAATATCAAATCTGAATGACCTTGTTGTATAAGGATATTACCCCCTCTCTCTCTCCCTCCCCCCTACCCCCTTTCAATATACTCTTTAATCCTCATTCGTTGGTTGGGTTAGATGAGATGGGTGTACAATGTGAAGAGTGGGGAAGGAAATTTCCAAAACAAGAAAAGAAAAAAAAATAAAAAAATGTTCAACCAACCAAATTGTAAGTGATGGTGATGGTAATGGTGGTAATGATGGATTAACAAATAATCAATTGTTATTGGTTGGAGAAAAAAAAACTATTCAAGGTTGCATAATAATTTATTATTTTTTTTTTTATTTATTTATTTATTTATTTCACTTTGTCGGTTATTTCCAAAGTAGCCGGAAATACGAAAACATAAAAAAACAAAGAAATCATGTGAATTAATCATGTGACTATATTGCGCTGGTATTTTTGTGGCATCATTGATTAATCTCGTAGTCCCATTCAATCATTCGGTTGGCGGCTTTAAGATACATCGCTTATTTCCAGTATTTAGATGAGAAAATTATTCACAAGATATAGTCATAATAAACTGAGAGGTGTTACACCCAATCAGGGTACAGCCATGCCCCCCACACACGGCGTGCATAAAATCTACTTCATCCGCATAATCTAAGAACGAGTTCTCGGACCCCCCCAAGACTCTAGCCACGTAAGTTATGTTATATTTTTTATTGTTCGCAGCAGTTTACAGTTTTACTTAACACCCCAAAATTGGACGGAAAAAAAAAAGGAAAAAAGAAAAAAGGAACACAGTCTAGCCATTTGTACCGCACCAATTAGTAATCAGTGGACTGATCCAATGGTGACTGCCCACCATACAATCAAAATACGGCTTTTCTGGGGTGTATCACCATCAGAATATTCTCTAGTGTTTAGACAATTACATTAAGCTAGCTCGAGAGCTGATGTTGACCAAGCTAAACAAAAAAAGCACATGGGTTCTTAAGCTGATTGTACTTGCAGCATTTTATTTTAAACTTTTGCTTAACCAATTTTATGATCAAAAGTTGGTCTTATAACTTCCACAATTAATTATCCAATTTATTTTGAACAAATTTTACAAAAAATGGTTGCTTCTTAATTAAATAGATACATTGCGTAAAAGGGCAATAATACTTAAATCCGCAATATAGCCAGATTCAGTTAGGACTATTTGTAATGTAAATTTAACTGGTTGAACCTGATGATCCCGACTGATCCCATTGACATCAACCAAAATTGTTCACAAAAAATCGTAAAATTATACAACAAATCCAGAACAATTTACCCTTCTATTGATTATTTGTCATATCAGAGTCCGGTTAGAAATCCGCATCAACCTCTCTTTCCTCGAACCTACAAATATTTCCTCTTGTTTAAGTTTCCTCTTTCGTCAATTCCCGCTAACTTTGACTAGATACCAAGCTACGTGTTCTAGAAATAGAACAACCGCGCGACGCGGGCAATGAGTTTTCCATATCTCGCGCGCCAGGTGTCGGATTCGACCGTTTCTTTTCTAGACCTTGCAGGTCCTCCCATTTTTGACAATGCTCCCAAATCTCATACATTTCTAAGGCTTTTCCGAAACTTATTTACCGAACTAGCCTGAGGTTTCCGTGTATCCAATCTCAACTGTCTGACTCATAGTTTAGATGATTTCTTTTCAACCATATATTTTAACTAATCAAAGGTCTGGCTAGATGATTCAGAATGGTCCTGATTATTAATGTCCCCCCGAGATCGGGAGGAGTCTAATGAACAATAAGTATTTGGGGATGAGACGCATATTGCGATTTCAAAACGCTTTTCCGCGGTTTCCATGATTTGCTCTCTCCCTTTTTAATCATCGGTCAATGTATCCCCATATTCAACCACAGACAGTACTTCAACGAGCTTGTTCGATGGTCTGTTAAATATTCCCCCGGGGAAATAATTTTCAAGTTGACTTGGTTAAACAACTACATTATAAGAATATGGACCAGACGTATGGCATAAATTCAAAAACCTACAGTTAGAAACTAATCTGCATGTAAAACTTTCTTCTTTCCCTGGGTCGATAGACCATACATAAGAAAATCACGGGAATATTTCGCTGACATAGTAGATCTAAACAACAGATGAGAAAATATACCTGGTTTTCTCACCCAATAAGAAAGTTGGGACATTTAATTCAACCAAATGTACTTTGAAAATAACAGGTTCCCAACACCGGAAGACTCCACAGAACCCAAGACTTCCGAGGAAATACCTCAATTCTGGCGAATAGACCCCCTAATAATGAGCTCCCCTTCCTGAGAGTAGTGGCACATGTCATGCACACGTTCTGCAGTAGTACCATTTGTTTCCACACTCATACACTCACAGGTACTTAACTTTGCCCCGTTGAAATGTGGTATGCATGTCAATTTCACCCATGTCTCGCATTATCCAGCAGCTTTGATTGGGTCCAATGAAGGGAATTTGAAGTATTTGGCATTGATAAACTTTCGAGTCTGTTTGGATATACTGTAATAAAATGGCTTTCATATCATTCCATTCGTTGTCAATTATTGCTGCACCCTGTGACCCTAGTGGGATATATCCGATGAGCGACCTTCATATCTATATCTGAATTCCAGCCTTGATATTTTGATGAAGCATATATAATATTTGGAGTTGTACACAATCTGCATGCATTTAGTAAATCACTTAATACTAACAATGGTCCATATCCGCCAACCTTTACATTCTTGTTTATAACTTGAGAGAAACTGTAGCTATATGTACACGAGACGCGTTTGACGTGACAGGTGGTCAACTTTCTGGAAGCCCCTTGTCTTTTTCTTGGGACACAACTGGAATTTGCAATTGCGACAATTGGTTGCAAACTTGGGTAATGAACGATATTTTCTTCGGGACTTTATTTCCGAAACTGAGGGAATCTGATCCCGGCACTTTCCTCTTTTTGCAAGATCTGCCAATTTTCATCCATTTGTGGATTCCAGTAAAGCATTCTATTATAATAGATAGTAGGAACATGCCATATAGTGATTTGTACATAATGGCTTAAAAGAGATTAAGATAGTGGGTCTTGTTGATTAATCAATTAATCAGCCCATTTTCGCGTTAAATTGCTCCGAAATCCTGCCATTAGAACAAATAGATGAAGATTCACGAAGAGAGAGAAACACGAAACCGATACGTCTTATAAAGGTGACTGGTGATATTAGACCACAACAGTGTAATGTTTATAAGAAATATTGAAGAAAGTCAGATTTCAACCTTGATGGATGAATCTTTGCTATAATACTTTTCATTTGGTATGTTCGAAATTACTGGGAGGGTAACTCATGATATACAAAAACACGAAGATTTCCATCAAGATCGAATCGGTTGAAACGGTTTGCAATGGAACAAATCCGTGCTCGCTATTGTCTTGATAGCGCC